>CM076583.1:1268412135-1268542967 GCA_034641835.2 Pinus albicaulis | reverse complement strand
CACAAATCAGAGTTGCATCACTGTATTAATTCCCTGCCAAACTGTGCAATGGAGCGCAGTGTTGAGTCCCAAAAGTGTTTTCCATATTCATACATATTTCCATTATGTCATAACCATTCAGCTCCTATTCCATAGCCATCTGACCTAAAACCCTACATTAAGTAACCATTTTCATAAATATATGGGTTAAGATCCTTGTTTTCCAAAGTTATTTATTTTATGTATTTAAAGTGAATTTATGATTAGAAATTAGAAAATTAACATAGTTTCATATATCTATATATGTGTTATGAGTTTTGTGACATGTGTAGGTCAAAAGGAAGCTTCTAAAAGACCTTAATGTGGCCTCCCAAAACCAAATTCGAATTTGAGTGGACAAGATCATGGGATCATGATGACATGTGTCTCATTTCCTTGTTGTATTGAAACTCTAAGAGGATATGTGTCTCATTTCTTAGTTGTGTTGAAACTCTAGAAAGACTTGTGTCTTATCATTTCCTATTTTGATTGTAACTCTAGAGATGGAGGGAGAGATTTATGGACTCCCATTAATGAGATAACTTCTCATATTTTGTATAAATAGGAGAAGCTTTCTTCTATCATGAGTAGTGAAAAAATAGGAGAATAAGAGAAAGGAATAGAGAGTGTTTTGTAACAAAGCTTAAGATGGAATGGGATGTAGATTTGTGAATTTTTTTCAATAAAGAAGTTCTTTGATGCTGTTTTGATTACAACTTTAAGGAGCTAAAGAATTTCACCAAATTGATAGCAGAGGGCCTCTGCTATTCAAGGAGGTTTTACATGTTTTCTAGATAAGTCATTTTTAATTATGTTTTGTCATATTTCCTTACTTAGATTGCTTTTTGAAATCATAGCTTTTAGCATTATGTTTCATGTCATTTTCTTAGATAAAGGATTCTCATGATATTGCAGTTAGTTTCTTTCTCAAGCTCTTCCAGTACATCTCTATTAAATGGATGAGATTCAATTGTGATATTTTGAGTTATTAGCATTTCATTTTCTGTTATTTAGTTAAAAAGAAGATCCTCATTATACTGCAGTTAAGTCTCTTTCAAAAGCTTTTCCAATAAATCTCTAATTCACGAACGAGACTAAGTTGTAATATTGTGAGTTATTGATTGTTTTGCTTCATAGAAGATCATTATTACATTATGATTAATCTCTTTCAAAAAGCTCTTCCAATAAACCTCTAACTTATGAATGAGATTTAGTTGTAATGTTATAAGTTGTTTCAGCGTTTCTTTTATGTTTTAAGAGATTCTCATTGCATTAGAATTAATTTTTTTCACAAGATCTTCCAACAAATCTCTAACTAAATGAATCAGATTAAGTTGTAGTGTTTTGAGTTACTTTTCATTTCATGAATGTTCATTTAGAAGCTGTAATATCCATGGATTAGAACTTTTTGTTTTCATCATTTTCTAGTTAGGAACAGAACTTGCAAATAAACTCTGTTTTAATTCATTTATTAACATTTCATTTTCTCCATTTTGACATAAATCTAACTTCATCTTTTTAGCATAGAGTAGCATACTAAGATTCAAACATAAAAACTCCAAAACATCAATAAAATACTAAAAACAACGAAGTAAGAAAAATGGATACTTAGGCACATATAGTGCATCACACTTCATTAGTTTACTAGCCCTGGTTGATAATTTATGTTAGCAATTTAGGACACTAAATTGACTACACATTTTGGCGCCGTTGCCGGGGAAGTGTAACTAGGTAGCCTTATTTCTTACATCTAAAAAAAAAACAATAATTTATTGAGTATGCTCTCCTCCTGCACTTTGTGTGATCTAGAGGATCAGAAAAAGAATTTTTATGTTAAAAATATTAATAAATTATGTTTTCATCATTTCATTTCATTTTACAATAAACTTTAAAAATGATGAAAAATTTTAATTTCAATAATTGTTTTGTTTAATGAAATATATATGTATATTTTTGAATTTTTGAAAATATAATATATAATTTGATTAACAAATCAATTAAATTTAAAAAATAAAATAAAATAATAATAATAATAATAATAATAATAATAATAATAATTTAAAAAAAAATGATTCATGGAAATAAGAACCACGCATACGCATGAGGCCAGCCTTTGGCTTGGCTTTACGCATATATGCAGTCCTTCAATCCACACAAAGACCCATGCACTGCAATTAAAAAAATAAAATAAAATCTTCTCTTTTCCATATTCATTTTTCCTCAAACAACAGTTATTAGAAATCATTTTTAAAAATTTGCACACAATAAAGGTATATCACATGAAGAAACTGTTGATGAAGAGAATATTGCAAATTGTTGATGAGGAGAATATTACAAATTGCTGATGAAGAGAAGATTACAAATTCAATTGCAGGGACAGACAATGGAAGTGTATCATATGAAGAAATTGTTGATGAAGAGAAGATTTCAGACTGTTGATGAAGAGAAGATTGCAGATTCCATTGCAAGCAATTGGAATGAAGGAGATCGATCTAAAATTATCTGTGAGATACAAGCCATTACACTTCAAAACTTGCAAATAAAAACAAATCAAACCACAAGTAATTGCTAGAAAACAAAATGCGTAATTGTCAAAAACCCCTGATTTTAAAACGATTTTTCTGAGCAAACCGAGGCGAATTAGAAAAAAATAAAACATGGGTTTTTTTCGGGAACGGGGTGAATTAGGTAATTTTATAAGAAATTTTTGAAATTCGCAGCCATTTGGGAGAAATTCAGGGTTTTTCGGAGCACTAATTTGCAGTGTGCGTGAGAGAAAAATGTTTTTTTTTTTAATGAAACAGTCACGATTTTATAAAATTCAATTTTGAGAAATAATCAAGGATATGATTTCCTTATTTGAAAGAAAATGTGGCAGAATTCATGTGTGGTGGCATATGATGAGTGAAAAATGGATTATTTTAGGCAAACACATTATCACATGTGCATCAAATGCAAGTTGTATACATTGAGAAAGACTCTGCCTTCATCTCCTTCATAGTTATGAATTTGACTTTAGAAATTTCAAGTTTTTAATTTTTATCTTGCATGAAAGAGGCATTGGCATGAATTTGTTTCAAAAATATTCATAAGGACAATTATTTCATCCATGCTTTATTTCATTAAAAAAAAATTCAAAAAAAAAGAAAAACCTTCTTAATAATAGTTTGCAGGACAATTGGAAGATTATTTAGATGATTTCTAAACATTTGGCATTAACATTGTTGATGTGTATTTTTCTATAAAGTTTTAACTTGCAGAACACAACAAATCTTTGTGATGCCAATTGTTTTACTAAGCACAGTGCATGAAGTCATCCGACAATAGGGAGTTGATTATTTTTCATGGTTATTCTTTAAAAATGGATTGCTATCGATATCATGAATTAGACCGAATATAAAATTTTTTGATTTACCTTAATCTGTTTCATTTGACATTTAATTTTGGCGTAAGAATCAGAAAGAAATTAGCTACTTCTTTTTTAACACACTTATGTTCTTTATGTCAAGTTTTTTTTGCAGATTTGGGATGATCGAATGATCATTAAAGAAAACTAATTGTGCGCACGATTGGTTTTCAAAGGATCGATTTCATGAGAAACATAAGAACAAGTCCATGTTCATATCCATCAAGACCATTACTTTTTCTTCCTATTTGAATTGTAAATCCAACCAAGAAATTCAAAGCAAACCACCATTATTTTCCCAACAAGAGTTAGTTGTTCATTTTCCTTCATTCACATACACTTTCCATTACTTTTTGTCTACTCCACAAATAAAAGCAAGAAGTTCACCTACATGCTTATTTCCCATTGTCATTTTCCATTTTTCATTGTCCATTTCCATTTTCCTTTTCCTATCCTTTTCATTTTGCAAATAAACCTTGCTTCAATGCAAATTATTGAATCCATAGTCCTTCAAAAATTATTCTTTCATGCTCGCGTTAGATGATGGAGGATTCCTTAAGGCCTTCCTTCTAACAAGTCTTGGCCTATCGACATCAGCACATTATCTAGGTCCAATACTAGAGTCCTTAATATTACCTTGAGGCTTGTATGCATTAATGACAAGTTCTCTCGCTGACAATCATGGGAGTACATCAATGTCCCTTGATCGTCAGATCTTGCAAGTAGCTCGACATCAGCCTATCTATTCTCACTTCGCAAGATGTACTTAAGTACCTTGGCACTCATTAACATTAATGGTGAGTTTGCCTCGCATTGGTTAACGACATTCATTAATGGTCGGTAATCCAATGACTTCTCTTCATGCTCGACATCAACACATTTATTCGCATGACTAGAATTGTACCATCAGATTTTGTAACAATTGAAGCCTACATCATTTCAGCAGTTTGCAATAGGAATCAATTTGTATCAGCAGCAATAAAGATCCCAATCTTGCCATCAGCACAAAGAGAACAAAGAGAACAAAGAAGCAGATCAAATTCATTTGTTTACACAGTTCCTGATCCAACAACATCAACAGCCACACTCTTCAGTATACACAATTCATCCACATTTAAGGTAAGTGAAGGTATGTGGCTTTCTAATTTTTAGTCATATAATTCATTAGAATGCTAAAATTGTAACTTTGGAAAAATTCCTCACTCCTTTTTTTTATATTGTCATATCTTTAGTTGGGGGGGAAGGGACATCATTTCATATCCACATGTCATACACTATCACACATTTTCATTTCATTTCCACCCACATATACTTCCCAACCAACTATTGTTGCAACATTATCCAAAAGATTATATGCCTTGCAAATGGTCAATTCATTGATGGAGTATTTGATTCTAAGTGTTTTCATGAACTTTGATGCAACAAAGAAAATAAAGCATTGTTACACAAGAACCATTGCTCAAAAAAATCGGTTGTCACACAAGAACCAACCATATAAAAAAAATGTTGCAATCAAATGTATTATACTTTGCCAAAAGAAAATATTATAAAGCAAAGTTTGGAACGAATTTATATGAGTCAAAAATCATAAAAGATCAACTCATGGACAAATGAATTATTGCAATAGTTGCATGAGGACATGCAACAACTTCAGTTGGGGGGTATGTCGAGTCTCAAAAGTGTTTTTGATATTTATACGTATTTCCATTATGTCATAACCATTCAGCTCTTATTCCATAACCATCTGACCTAAAACCCTACATCAAGTAACCATTTTCATAAATATATGGGTTAAAATCCTTGTTTTCCAAAGTTATTTATTTTATGTATTTAAAGTGAATTTATGATTAGAAACTAGAAAATTAACATAGTTTCATATATCTATATATGTGTTATGAGTTTTATGACATGTGTAGGTCAAAAGGAAGCTTATAAAAGACCTTTATGTGGCCTCCCAAAACCAAATTCTAATTTGAGTGGAGAAGATCATGGGATCATGAGGACATGTGTCTCATTTCTTTGTTGTATTGAAACTCTAAGAGGATATGTGTCTCATTTCTTAGTTGTGTTAAAAATCTATAAAGACATGTGTCTTATCATTTCCTATTTTGATTGTAACTCTAGAGATGGAGGGAGATATTTATGGACTCCCATTAATGAGATAACTTCTCATATTTTGTATAAATAGGAGAAACTTTCTCCTATCATGAGTAGTGAAAAAATAGGAGAAGAAGAGAAATGAATAGAGAGTGTTTTGTAACAAAGCTTAAGATGGAATGGGATGTAGATTTGTGAGTTTTTTTCAATAAAGAAGTTCTTTGATGCTGTTTTGATTACAACTTTAAGGAGCTGAATAATTTCACCAAATTGATAGCAGAGGGCCTCTGCTATTCAAGGAGGTTTTACATGTTTTCTAGATAAGTCATTTTTAATTCTGTTTTGTCATATTTCCTTACTTAGATTGCTTTCAGAAATCATAGCTTTTAGCATTATGTTTCATGTCATTTGCTTGGATAAAGGATTCTTATGATATTGCAGTTAGTCTCTTTTTCAAGCTCTTCTAATACATCTCTATTAAATGAATGGGATTCAATTGTGATATTTTGAGTTATTAGCATTTCATTTTCTGTTATTTAGTTAAAAAGAAGATCCTCATTATACTGCAATTAAGTCTCTTTCAAAAGCTTTTCCAATAAATCTCTAATTCACGAATGAGACTAAGTTGTAATATTGTGAGTTATTGATTTTTTTGCTTCATAGAAGATCATTATCACATTATGATTAATCTCTTTCAAAAATCTCTTCCAATAAACCTCTAACTCATGAATGAGATTTAGTTGTAATGTTATAAGTTGTTTCAACATTTTTTTATGTTTTAAGAGATCCTCATTGTATTAGAATTAATATTTTTCACAATCTCCTCCAAAAAATCTCTAACTAAATGAATCAGATTAAGTTGTAGTGTTTTGAGTTACTTTTCATTTCATGAATGTTCATTTAGAAGCTGTAATATCCATGGATTAGAACTTTTTGTTTTCATCATTTTCTAGTTAGGAACAGAACTTGCAAATAAACTCTGTTTTAATTCATTTATTAACATTTCATTTTCTCCCTTTTGACATAAATCTAACTTTATCTTTTTAGCATAGAGTAGCATACTAAGATTCAAACATAAAAACCCCAAAACATAAATAAAATACTAAAAACAACGAAGTAAGAAAAATGGATACTTAGGCACATATAGTGCATCACACTTCATCAGTTTATTAGCTCTGGTTGATAATTTATGTTAGCAATTTAGGACACTAAATTGACTACACATTATGTAAAAAACTTAAATCAACTGATAAAATACATAAAACACACATAAAAAACCAGAGACATAGAAATGGCAGAAAGGGCCTGTGAGTCTTACGACATTCCTCACATATTCTTCATTATTAAAAGAATGCAATAATATAATTAAATAGATGAGGAAGTTGTCTAAAGATAGTGTGTCTATATTGGAAAACTAGGTTGAGAAAATATCTCAGCCACACACACTAAACTAGGAGCTAAGTTAGGTAGGCCTACACTAACTCCAAATTAGAAGGAACTAACATAATCTAGAAAACTAGGCATAAAATCCTAATCTTCAATATTTAATTAATTTAATTAACTTTAGATTTAAAGTTTTTTATGAGAGAAAGGCTAACATTCCCCCCCTCAATGATAAATCCAAAATAAGAACGAGGAACCATCTTCCAAGTTCTCATGTTGATCCTAAAAAACATTGCCTGAAAAACTGCCAAAGCTGGATGCCAGAAAAACTGCAATCTGAAGAGACCATGAGTCAGCTGCATGTCTGATTCATCTCTAAATTTCGCTTGAAAACTCCATCACGTGCAAAATGATCTATCTATCCTTTTTTTGCAATGAACATCCTTTGTCCACTGAATTTTTTTTTTGATGACGGCCACTGGCGAATTAGCTTGTCCAATGACAAAATGTTGAAGACGCCCATTGGCAAATTTGATGATGATGGTAGTCCACTGGCTGATGATGTTGATGATGTCAAAAAACAACTCACTGTTGATTTTGTTGATGTTGTCAGAAACTGCTCATTGTTGATGTCCACTAGCTTCTTGGATGTTTGAACGCCCACTAGCTACTGAAGATGCCCACTGGTTGTTGAATATGCCCACTGGCTGCTTTGCTGATGTTGTCAAAAATTTTAGTCTGACAACCACCTTTAATTTCATTATCACTTCCCCCCCTTTGTCAGCTGAAAGGAGAGACAATCCTCTGCTAATGATTCCTGAACTCCCCCTCTTCAAGTGTAGGAGTGTTGCACTAGTGTGCTCCCCGTTCAACCGCACGAGAGTACCATTTTCATTTGACTGTCGACTGCAACATGTGTGATTGAATTCAGTTGTAAAACTTATACAATCTTTTGATTGTGGACAACCATTCCCAAGGATCAATCCATTCATAATTTATCTTCAATATGGCCAGTTGGTGTTGGTTGCAGCATTTTTCCGATGAATTATTATGCTCTCCACAATGGTGACAAGGATGGAGATAAAAAAAATGATCTTCCATATGACTTGTTATTTGGCAATGTGAGCATTTTGGTTTGATTGCAACTTCAGTTTGCGTGCATGTCATTTTCTTTGCAACTTTCGCAGAACCCGTTGGTGTGATTTGTTCAAGAAATCTTGCACTGATGAACTTGATGGGATTTGAATACTCTAGGATATGTAAGTTGTCGTCATCTTTGAAATATCCTAATCCTCTTCTATTTCTGTTACTTTGAATTTATTCCCATGTCTTGATGATTAGTTTGGAAGAAAGTTGAACTTGAACAACTGCAACACTTGAAGCTGTTTGGATGAATGGCTTGTCATATTTATCTGTATGGTTCAAAGTCTCAGAAGCATCACTCTTCTCTTGCAAATCATTTTTTTGTATTTGCGATTCCAGTTGAAGGAACTCAATCGTTTCATGTGTCTTTTGTAGATGCCTTGAAAGATCAACAAGAGTTTCTTTTTTGATTTGCATCATGTCTTCAACACTTGATAGGAACAAATTGTGAAGAACTTGTAACAGCTGGATGTGTTGCGCCATGTGAACCTGCTCACTTGAATTCAGGTTTTCTTTTCTTGAACTTTCTCACTTGATTTTAAATTATTGGATTTTAATTCGCTCATTTGATTTGAATGACACACTCACTTGCTTTGAAATTTTCTTGATATCTTGCTTGGTGAAACTTGTTTTTTTTAATTTCATGCTCACTAGAACTTGCGCTTGCTTGCTGTAGATTTCAACTTGATTGATTGTTGTTTGAATATTACATTTACTTGCGGTAGAGTTGAAATCGCTCTCTTGCTTTGATTTTTGCTTCAATGAACTTCACGTTGGCTTGCTTGATGTTGTAAAATTTGTACTGACTTGATTGTGCTTATTGGCAAAAGAAGGGTGTCGAACACTGTAACAAATGCACCCAAGAGCCAAATGACAAGTTCAATATTGATGACTCAGTTGAAGACTTACTTGACTTAATGTAATCGCCATACTAATTTAAATTAGGGTGTTGGTTTCAACCGAGAATGCACCTGTACAATTTAACTTAGTTACAAATTTTTTTATCGGAAAGTGATACAAAAAGTGTTGTTGATGTCGATGTCGTCTTGGCTTGGAATGCTTGATTTTGTAGCGTCTTCAACTTGATTTCTTTGATTAAAATATGTGATGTGAAGATATCTTTATCGAGTTGATGATGTGTCAAATAAATGCATTGTGCTTGTGTACTCCAGCTTGATTAAATGAGCTTGATTAATTAAGTGCGATGACATGCATACTTAAGCTTACTTATGTGCATTTAGTTGTGTAATTTTGTGTACCATATTACAAGAAGAGTGGTTTCAGAAACTAGACACAAATCATGCACACACATTCACTACACACGGTGTACCTAAGATCCCCTTATTCAATTTTGGGCGGATCTAGGACACAATCAACACAAAAAACTATACGTTTTATTAAAATTTGGTGTACATAATCTTTCAACTTCAAAACATCTTCATGGAATCAAAGTTCCAAAACTTCTTGGAAGAAAAATGTCTTCAAAAAACTGACTCAACCTCCTAAAACAATGAGCTTTCCTTTGAAAACTAATCACTCCAAACTTACAAAAAAAAATCAGTCCTGTATCACTCCACATAATTACTTCAACTTATCACTCCATGATACATTAAAAAAATCACTTATTACTCCAAATATAATTCACTCAAGAGAAATTACTGCACTTATCATTCCAAATAAAATTACACTTCTTTAAAAAAATTGATTTCTTTTTAAAAGTCACTCTAAAAAAGGAGAATTTTTTAAATTCGTTTTTTTTAAGTGAATTAACTTTTATGAAGGAACACATAGTGATATCTACCACATTCGATAGTCTTGGAGTGAATATAAAGAAATGGCGCAAAACACAGCAAGAAGCTTCTGTAACAACTCACAGTGCGTAGATCGCATTTGACTGAAAGAAGCTTTTGCAGAAAATCAAGACGCTGGTCATTTCTCGCTGAGCATCTCCTCCTCTCGTTATGTTATCTATGATTAGTAATTTGGAGTGAGAATACTCGGTAGATATTTCCGGTATCTTGGATATGAGGGTTGTCGATTATAAGGAACTCTGATGCTAATTGTATGCAAAGTTTCTCCTCTTCCAACGATGTATATCTCCTCCCAGGATCGTTTGACGATCGACCTTGTTGTAGCAAGCGTTGTCATAAACAATATGGAAAACGGGAAGGAGGAATTATTGCAACTGCAATGATTATTGGAAATATATCGCCTTATAGGAAGAAAAAGAGAGAATATATAAGATCACAGCAACTAGGGTAGAGATTATAAATGCATGGGCGCAAGATGGAAAATTGGATATCAGCAGGTTTGCATAAGTAATACAGACCCCACTAGCATACTATTGCTGCAAGAATATGGAACACAATGCTCTAGGAAAGGATGTTAAGAAAAACAGAATAAAAAAATAGATCAATTCATCAAACGACACATCAATTGATATCTTGAAGGCAAAGTTTGTTGTGAGTTCCTCCAGATATTTCATTTTAATTCGACTAAATCTCAATAAAACTCAAATGTCCTCCCAATATTTTGTTTTAATTCGACTGATTCTTAGAACCAACAGCTGAACCCACTTCTTGGCAAGCCGATTTATTCTACCATCTATCACACTTCTCCACGCTCATAGCTTGGATTGAATGAAATGCTCTTAATACTCCATAGACCATGCACAATCCAGAAAACTAATCAAAGTGCCAAATGAAGGGGTGCTCTGGCAGAAAATTATATGAAAATTTCCTGACCATTCTTTAAAAAACTCACATACACGCAGATTGCATGATTTCACACAATGCATAATTCATTGTTTAAAAAACTCACATACACCTAGCATCAGCATGGATCTGATTTTTTAACGCATATGGTAGAAAAATCACACAAGGAAAAATAAAACTTACTCACACAACGGATGCAGACTGCTGACTTGACTTATTTGATGAAGCACACTTCGATGACTCTTGTTTTTGGATAACTACGAATAAATGCTGATGTCCGCTAAGTCTCAGAAATCGATGCCATCGGAATCAACATAGTTGAATTATTTATCTGTGAAAAAATGAACTAGCCAATCACCTTTTCCAGAAACCTTCATCTGCATTGAGTTATTTGAAGGGAAGTGGCTGCATATGACGTTGTAGCAGCTGCCCAAAAAAAAAAAGTGTCACACGTTCCCTCCGCTGGCCAAGCATAAGTCAGGAAGTATCTCCTCTAGTTCCATTCAATTATTAATAGCTGCCACGGTTCTAATGTTGATCGTAGAGGCATATTGAGATGTTAAAAAAAAATAAAAAAATAAAAATCGAACAGGCTCTTCTCATTCCTTAAGAGCATTATATAGCAATCAACTTCTACAGGTCAGTAATTGAAATCACCACATACATGATCCACACAAATTTTCCTTTCAAATTCAGATGCATTTCCATCGGTCTTAAATCACTTTGGAAGCCATCTCAACGCATTGAGCGTTGTCAACAACAATACACAACACACGACAATTAAAAAATGGCACCATCCGCATCTCCGCTCTTCACACAACATGCAACGCTCAATGCCTCATGCACGCAGAAATTCAATAAACAGAGTCTCTCAATCCCAAAGAGAAAAACCATGTGCTCTGATACCACATGTAAGAAATTAAATCAACTCATAAAATACATAAAAAACACATAAAAAACCAGAGACATAGAAATGGTGGAAAAGGCCTGAGAGCTTTACGACATTCCTCACATATTCTTCATTATTAAAAGAATGTAATAATACAATTAAATAGATGAGGAAGTTGTCTCAAGATAATGCGTCTACCTTGGACAACTTGGTTGAGAAAATATCTCAACCACACACACTAAACTAGGAGCTAAATTAGGTAGGCCTAAACTAACTCCAAATTAGGAGGAACTAACATAATCTTGAAAACTAGGCATAAAATCCTAATTTTCAATATTTAATTAATTTAATTAACTTTGGATTTATAATTGTTTATGAGAGAATGACTAACATAATAGTTTAATGTCAATACTTGTTGGTGATGACCTTTACTAGTTTGTTTTTTTAAAGATGATGTTTATTCAAAGATGGATTCTAATGGAATGTAGTCACTTGTTTATGCTTATTTGATCCTTCTGATGTAGATTATGTTGATTCATGTTCTTTTTGCATCTGATATTGATTTAGGTCCCTTCTAATGAATATTTATGTTGTTCAAGTCCCTTCTGCAATTTTCAAATGATGTTTCAGGTCCCTTCTGATGCATAAAATAATAAGAGAAGAGGCTCCTAACTGAGGTGGTCCACTTTGTCCTTCTTTATAAGTTTATTCATCATTAATACCATTGTATGAAAACTAGAAATTAAGAAAATAACTTAAACAAAAGAAAGGAAGATGAATTCTAGTTACTATTCTTTGATCAGATAGAAGGATAATTTTACAAAAACTCTTGTTTGACCCTTCATATGTAGATTATAATTTAAACTAAGATTCATAAGCAAATATAATAAATCATCATTCATCTAATTAACTGAACAAATCCGAAGCAAAACTAGTTAATGGAAATTAAGCTAAATTAACCAAGATGTGTACTTAGCTTGATGTGGTGGTCCTCCACCCTTACCTTGCACATTTGAAGGACTTATCAAATACTGAAAATTTAGTTAATCATCCACATCATTGAACATAAAAAAGAAGTTTGAATTGGTTTCTCCAATTAACTCACAAAGTTCAGAAGTCTCAATATGAAATTATACAAATTCTTCATGCTTGAATAGTTCACAAGCTTGGTTTAAGTAGACAAATGAAAAAAAACTAAGTTATAATGTATCTAACAGAATTATTCGTCCTAATCCCATCCATCTAGGTCTAACTCATCCATTAATTCGCATAAAATCAGGAAAATCCCAAAATCTACTATTTCTGCCCTATTTTCTAGGGATTCGTGAAAAACAAGTAATGTTTGACCAACATTGACCGAGAATGTTTTAGCTCAGTTTGATCGAACCAATAGGTACACATCCATCCTTGGTTCCAAATATTTCTAAATATGTGCTCATCCCGTTCCTAGGTGTCCTGCAAGTATGAATTCAATGGAGCCATTACGAGAATTGTTAGTTCTGTCCAAAAATGCACTTAAAACCCAAATTTTCTAAAAAATTATAAAAATAGAAAAACATAATTTATTTGCCTGAATATGCATAATAAGGTCAAAATAGATTATATGTGGATGGTATAAAGTGGAAAATGATGGAAATTAGGTGGATTTTAATAAGCAAAATTTGATAAAAAATTAGGGCCAACAAGAGGTAGAGCCAAATATTGTAGTACTAGGAGTGATAGTTGATATAGCAATTGTACCTCCTCCTTCAACTAAAAGAGGAGCATACACACTATAAGTACTATATTCAAAACCGTGTTACTATCAGTGGCCATCAAAATAAAATAAGGATAAATAACAGGGTTTTCCAACCTGTGAGTCCAGGTCCTAACATATAATACAACGTCCGAAAAACTAGGAGAAAGAGGTGAAGAAGGAGTCACAGGAGACTCATGGATCTCTTCAACCTCAACCTCTTCTTCTAACTGAAAAAAACCCTAGAAAGGAGAGGAGTACTCTTGTCCAAATCACGACTTACACTAGGAACACCCTGTGAACTATAGCCCCAAGCGAGGGATCACTCTCCGACGTGTTCACTACTATTGATTGAAAATCACCAGTATAAATGCTCCTACGCCTTCTAGGAGAAGGATCGACACTCACAGGTGAGAGCCCAAGAAGGCTCCTAGATCGACGAACTGATCGATAAACTACCTTTAATTATTAAGAGAACTTTTACAAACTCAAAAAAATGTAAAGCTATGACAGTCTAGGAGCAAAGAGCACTCTTTGAAATGTCCCTAAAGATGCAACCAATCAAGCTAATTTCAAGTATTTCCGCTCCGGGTGATTAGGAATGGACACCAAAATACAAGAAAATGAATATATAAGGACCTTCCGAAAATGGTCTGGGCTAATTATGCCCTAGGTGTACTTGTGAAGGTAACCGAAGCAGTTACGTTGACCTCTAGACAAAATCCTTTGCCGGTGCAAGTACTCGAGCATCGCAAGGGCACCCTCTAGAAGAAATAATTAATGTGATGCAACATCCTCCTTAGGTACCACATGTATTTCCCCCTGCAGTCACCTATGCAATACCTAGAAATGGAAACTAAGGTTACAAATTCATATCGGTAGCCAGGCATAACAGTCTTTGGTTGGGATCCGACAATTAGGAGAGGGGGTATCTTTCTTCCCTACTTTCAATCTCCCTCGTGCTTGAATCCATTTTTAGGAGATTTTTCCTGGACAACTTAATGACATGGAATGTCACTCTTTTAATCAAATTGTAAGTTTAAATTCATAGTGGCCTTGGAGAGTTAACTCTCCGCACACCTATTCCAATGCCTTACTGACCTAGAATAGTTGATATATTTAATGAAAAATCAAACAATTCTAGTTCATTTTAGTTTTTATCGCTTGATTTTAATGGTTGTTCTTAATTCAAGGATGAGATGGAAGTGTAACTTACGGTGTTATGGACATGAGAAGAAATCAATAGAAACCTGGATACATGTGAAATGCAACCTTTTTTTTCTTTGATGAAAGAGATTTCTACAAAGGGAACTATGAACAAACTAATGAAATAAAAACATTTTCTTTTCTTTTTTCAAAATACACGCTCACACACTCAAAATCTAAAAAAAGGCTAAAAATCCTTACAGTTCAACTATTCTATTGCAAAGTACAAATGTCTAATGCAATATTCTAGGATTACTCTAAAAGAAAGCAAGTGTGTTTCCCAACAAAGGGGTAAAAAAATTGACACGAAAAGGGGAAAATTCAAATAAGAAAATTTCCCAAAATTAAGCAAATTCAACCAAATGAAAAACTTTGCACTTGCTAAAAAATGATAAGGAGGCCTAAAAAAGAAAACCAAAAGAAAAATAAAAGGCACATAAAGATGTTTTTTTTTTCTTTTTCCTTTTTAAGGATGCAAAGAGTTATTGAGAAAGAAAAAAATACCAAAAGACATCCAGATCACAAGATTGAGCAAAAAGGACCTCAAGTTCCATAAGCCATAGAAATCATTAACACGATAAGACTTAACAAGTGGAAAGAGGTTACAAACTCAAACAAATTGACCTGATCATCAACAAAACAACTTCAACAAGCAAGAAAATTTCAATAAAACCAAGAAAACCCTTCAAGATTGTAAGAAGTACCTTTCTCAAAAACCAAGAAAAACCAAGAAAGCCAATGAAAGAAAAGCGAAGGCGAAGTAGTATAAAGGCTAGGTATAAACAAATTAATACTAGTTCAATGTTCGAAATGTTCAGAACAACCAAGAACTTCAGCAAGAAGCCTTGATCCTAAACAAAAAAACTGAGTCTTCACCAAAAAGGGAAAACCCTAGGTTGAATAGGTTTTTAACCAAGAAAGATAAGAAACTGAAAAATTGCCAAAAGAAAGACTCTCCCAGACCATAAATGATTAAATAGAAGGAATAAAAAACAAGCACAAACCTTCACTGTACTCAAAAATCAAAAAATTCATTTGAAACAAAAAATACACGGCTTGGCAGTAATAGATCTGCGTATATACATGACTGTACTCAAGGAAACACACGTATACGCGTGTTTATTTGGAAAAAAACACGTGTACGCGACTCTATAAACTAGAAAGCACGTATAAAAAGTCATTAAGGAAAAAATAAAATTTTAGGTCTAATCTAGAAGATCAGACTTTCTGCCCAGATTGAAAATGAATCAAAGATACTAGAAAAGTGAACAAACCAAACAAGAAAGCCCAGATCCATAGAGAAACAACCCAAAATAGGAATTACAATAATGTAATCCCTAGTGGATTCACCAATTCTGTTACGTGATAGTACACCTTGGGGTCTGGGTTGGGAACCCCAATAGAGAAAGAGGCATACAACAACAAGACACATACAAACTTGCAGTCCTAATGCTTAAACTAGTAAAATGGGAAGAAGGAGTAGTACTCATAGGTCCTACATTTGAAGGCAACCTCGTAGGTTTCAAACCCTCTTCTTCTCCTAGTGCTCCAAAACCTGCAACTCATTCAAGAAAAGCACATATACTAGTGATAATTCAAATCATGTTCATTATATTAGCATTAGATCATATAAGCATAAAACATGAAAATATTCATAATAAGATCATAGTCATGTATAAAGCATAAAGATCATGAATATCAAGCATAGGAAAAAGTTTCTTTATTGATGAATGTAAATGTGTGTGGAGGAATACCACCTGATTTAGCCATTGCTCCAAGCGAAACCGTCCTCCGGATCCATCCATTCGAAGCCTCAACAATGAACCTTTATGAAGGAAAAAAGGGTTTCCACAATCTGGGAGTGTAAGAAGCACAGGGATAAATCAGACTTGATTAGGGACAAAATGGCTATAATATCAATATCCTTTCTCTTCCCTTTAGGCCTTCCCATGAGGTGTATTTATACCACCCCAAAATAATTGTTTCAGTTGGAATACAATTAGGCCACTGGCTACTGTAGGTAGGCTTTTGGTGTAACCTGTAAACCTTGCCCAAAAAATAAGGGTTTTTACATTTTTTCATATTTCAAATTATATATGCGGGTTGGGTATAGATGGACCCGCGTGTGCACACGCTTCTAAGAAGGCAGCGTCGCGTATGGAATTAAAAATAATGTGTTTTAGATAAAGGACCAAGTCTGAAGGGAAAGGATGCCCAATGCCATAACTCAGAGCATAAAGTATACAGAGGTGGAAAATTATGCTATAACAATTAGATTTTAGTAAACTAACAATACCATAAAAAGAAGACATAAGAGTGACATAGACTTACAACAATAGTGGCCATGGGATATTTTATCTGCACGAGGTACTTCACATGCATGGCCATCTCCACCAGGTGTTTAATATGCATGGCCATCTCCTTCAATGATGAACACTACATGGAAATAATACATGTACTCTTTTGTTGACATTATTTCATTTCCATGTGGCTCTCATACACATGGTTATGTTAAAATATCGACGATATTTCTTTAAAAGCGTACAACTTTAGTGTTGAATAAAAGATATGTATCTATATCCATTAACCTCCTTGGATTAATAAAAAGATAAATTTTAAGTAAATAAAAATACATGATGCATAAATTTTTTTCTTATACAAAATGTTTTTTATTGCTAGATCCCATAGGGATAAAAAAAGGTTAGGATAACCAACATCTCAACATTATCACTAGACTTTTGCATTGATGCAACAAAAATGTACATGATAGAGGCTACAACATGTGTGCGATGGATAAGAAAAGAAAACATAATTTAGGTGGAGATAAAGGAGGCATGTGATGGTTTTTGTTAGAAGAGTGTGTGAGAGTGGAAATGTGAATTCAAATTTACTGCATAATTCGGGCGCATGTAATGGTTTGGTTAGAGGAGTGGAAAGGTGAATTCAAATTTAGTGCATAGTTCAGGCGCACATGAGAAGAAAAACACATAATAGGTGCATAAAAATGAATGAACATTGTGAGTGTAAAAAACTCACACATGATAAAAGAAGCAAAACCAAGTAAGCTTAAGAGTGGCACTAGAAGTTAAAATGGCAAGTGAAAATGTGAAGCAACAAATGAAACTAGAAAATGCCATGAACGTTAAAGTGGTAAATTGGACATGATGAAACATTTATATACAAAAATATTTGAAGTAAATGAAAAGTTCAAGAATAATAATTGACTATCCGACATGAAAATATACTGGCCTAGATCCATCTTAACTGTGGATCTACCAAGTGCCGAGAGGGATCAAATCTCTTTTCACTCTAAAAGAGGTTTGCACCTCAAATTTGACCACTCTCAGGGCTTGGTAGATTTGGAGTTAAGATGGATCTAGGTTGGTTTAATTATTAATTATTATTTTGTTTTTTATTTTTTTATTTTAATATTTATGTAATTTGATCGAGTCAAAATGTTTTAGTTGATAATAATAACAATTATTATTATTTTTTTTGTGTAATTTGACAAAATCAAAATATTTACATAACATTGCATGACAAGAATAAAATTGATCTTATTAAATTAAAATTGACAAATCCATAGTTAATCCTAAGTATATTAAACACTTACATTTTTTTTTTCTTTTGTAAAGTAAGCAGTGGGAATTCTATTTATCTTTCAAAACAAATTACATTCTCTGTCAACTGGTCTGCTTGATTGGAAACCAGACCAGTTGCAATAAAGCCATATTTCAATCATACATTTGGTCATGATATTGCTAATTTTCTTCTATTTTGACCAACATTTATAGACTTTACAAAAATGAATATGAAACCAGTCATCCTTATAAATTCGACCGGCACTCCTACATCGGCCAAAAGGCTCGACCCTAATAGTAACTAATATACTAAAAATACTGAACATGACGAAAGGAACATAATAAAAACCGATAAAAAACCAACAATGACATATCAACATCATTAAAAAACAAAATTAGTGTTCAGGGTCTTTGCCGGAAGGGGATTTTGCTGGTTCAGGTGGCTCCTTGTCACTGTCTTGGCGCGAGGCCTCCCCTTTTGTGTTGCAAACACAAAATCGTCTCACTTTGGCTAGTTGATCCTCACCATTTCCCGAAGTTATGTCCAGATGGTGGAGATAATGCAATAAAATATCAATTTTTTTTTTTCCATAGTGTCAATGTTGTCCTTTTGGTGACGTTCTATATCTACCAATGTTCATAGAGGGGTTTCCATCCACTCCATCTGCTTCTGGATAATGTTGAGCTGCTTCGACTAGGACACTTGTGTGCCTATCTCCGCAATGACTTCCCCATGAACATATTCATGTGCAATGCCGTGTCCACGTTCTTGTGGTAGAGGGTTTCACGGGTCCTAGTGACCCCCGTATTAATTACTCAATCCACCTCTTTTGCGACCCAATTCTCTGACTTGTTAGCTCTTTGTTCTTGACGTCTTGGTCCTTTGCTTCAAGAATAACCTTTCCTTCCTCTAGGACTATTTTCATTTAATATTGAGCCACATCCTAAGCCGTGATCTCCATCCTTGTGCACTTATGAGGGTGTCCTTTTGTGGCCCTCATCGCAACCTTCCCCTACGGTAATCCTACCAGCTGTAATCCATAGTAAATAAAAAGCTTACAAAACAAGAAACGAGTTATCTGGAATTTGGGGAGCCCCTTTTCGCATTGGAAAAAGTATAGGAAGGATGGGTTATAAATAGTTCTTTCTGCTTAGAGCCCAAATATTCTACCACTCTATAACTTTCCTCTTTCAGCCATTATTTCCTGACCAGGGAGTGATAATCCACAAAAACTAATCTGTGTGCACTGCTCACTTACTCAATTCATTTTCTTCTGGTATATTTTCATCATTTCTAGATTTGACACAACCATTAATTGCATCCGTCGATGTTTTGAGTAGTATGCTATATTTCTTCTGGCCCAGCCCATGGTGGAAGAAGGAATTGTATCGGGGTTTGTACCTCCCTCTATCATCACCTTTCTTGCTATGATCATCCATGTACCTCGCATCTGGAGAATTATGATGCCATCTTGCTATAATGAAATTCTCTCATCTTGATTGTATGATAGCCATGGTTTTATAATTCCAATGATCATTTATCACTTCTTAGGTTTTGGCCCTCTTTAGGGCTTGTCACCTCTGCCCTAATCCCAGTCTGATGTTAGCTACTCTCATGCATATCCAACTCAGCTAGGTGAACACAATCATATTTTAGTTTTCCTTATTGGACTTCATCCCATCCATATTCGCCCATCATAGACGCCTGTATGACGCCCTCATTCGCCAACCTTTTTGCCACCTTGTTGGTTTATCTACGTACTAGATTAAATTCAATGGTCCGCATGACTTCCATCTGTCCCTGAATTCGCAGAGTGATATAGCAGAGGCACTAGTTCTTTGTAACCTTCCCAATGTTGGTTCCACATTGAAGACACTTTGCTGCTCCGATTACCAAAGTTGAGTCTCCTTCAATGGTTTATTTCTGGTTGTTGGTCTTGACCATAATTTTTAACCCTTTTTCTAGAGCATGGAACACTACAACATTTTTATTAGCCACACCCAGGTGAGTGAAATAGAGGCTAAGGATCCTACCATCACTTTCACGAATTATCCTGCCTACTCCAACTCGACCTTGGTTTCCTTTCGAGGCCCCATCAAAATTTAAATTCAGAAACTCTGGGGTTGGAGGCGACCATGTCATTACAGCTCCATGAATTCATTGTTCCTTTCATATGTGGTGATAAGCTTGTATTCCTTTTAATCCTAGTGTTTCCATAATTCTGTTCTCTTGGTCCGTCGTATTGTTTTCTCCCATTCGTATTAGGCCGATAAGGATTGATTCTTGTAATTTTTGTAATATTTGGGCTATCAGGGCCAAGGTTGGGGAGGACTTGTCCTAAAATATATGATTATGTCATTCCTTCCAAACTGCCCAAATCATAAAATCTGGCCTTCAACTCTAGGTAAGGTTGACCAGCTCATTTTTAAAGATGTATCCTCCCCATTTACTTATTGTTTCTTGAATACTATCCTATTGTCTATATGTTTGGATAAATAGTTGAGAAATCCAGTCCCATTAAGTAGTCGTGTACTCATAGCCATTGAAGAGGTGGTTGATATATTATTCATATTTTTCATAAAGGTTGCAGCGTGAAGGACCAGAAAATCCTCTGTGGCATAGGTTTTCCCAAGTAATATTTTTGTGCATGACCAACCATATGAAAAGTTTTATTTTTGGCCATTGAGGGGTTGACCAAAGCTTGTTCCACATAGGTTTTGATATATTGTGATGGCCCTCTTTTAGATATCGAAGGGCCTCCTTTAAGGTAAATTTTCTGCCTTCCTGCCTTCCCCACCTTAGTTAGTCATCATCCTCAGAGTAAAGAATGTTTCTTCTCTAAAGCTCTTCATCCAGTGCTTAGGAAATCTAGGCCAGTGGATGCTACTTGTTGTGGTTTAGAGTGGACCACTTTCTTCATTTTTTATGAGTGCCACCTGGGTCCCAATACTGGTATACCTCCTATTTTCATTATTTTTGCAACACCTCCTGGAGGGATGTTCTTGTTGGCACAACTAGTTTAGGTTCTTATTTCCATGGATCCTCCAAAAATAAATTTGTTCTGCCATTTCTTATCTCCCCAAAAAAATGGTCATGTATTAATGCTCAGTTTCGCTAGGCCAGATTCCAAGAAGAAAATCCCATCATCATGTCATTAAATTTGATTAGGGACTATGGGTTCCATTGTGGACCATATTTTGATTTCCAAAACGCTTCCCAGGGAAGGTTAACATCCTTGATCCATATCCACCACAAATTTTCTCCACATACCACATTCATTTTTTTAGGATCCTGGGGGCCTAACCCTCCTCTGGATTTT
This sequence comes from Pinus albicaulis, assembly GCA_034641835.2. NCBI lineage: Eukaryota > Viridiplantae > Streptophyta > Pinopsida > Pinales > Pinaceae > Pinus > Pinus albicaulis. Next base: position 1,268,521,475 of record CM076583.1, on the reverse strand, counting down.
GGTTTGCAAATTTTTTCCCAACCCACTAGAGCCCATTTAATTTTTTCCTTTGCACCCATCCATAGAAAATTCCACTAGCTTTCTCTGATTTGGTTAAGAATCCATTTATGGGATGGTAAGACTGATAACAAAAATATAGGGATAGCCTGTAGGACTACTTTAGTCAGCAACAACCTGCCTATTAGATTTAGGGCTCAGTAAGTCCACCTGTTGACCCTGTTTTGTAATTTTGATATTAGGGTTTCCAAAGTTGACTTCTTGCTTGCCTTATTTGTTAAGGGTACTCCTAGATACTTTTATGGCAGGGTTTTCCTTTGGAAACCTAGAATGAGAGAAGTGTTTCTCTGCACAAAAATGTGAGTATTGAAAAATAAAATCACTGATTTGGATTAATTAAACTCCATACATGTAGCTGCATTGAACTAATCTAGGATATGCTTATAAGCTATGTCCTCCTTGATAGTAGGTACACCATGAAGCATTGTATCATCCACAAATTTCTAGTGGGTGGTTGGTTTACACTCTGAATAAGGTCGTAATCCTTTAATATCCCCTAAGACAATCTCTGCTTTGATGGTTCTACAGAGCCCTTCCATTGCCAAAAAAAATAGAAAGGGGGATAACAAATCACCCTACCTCAGGCCCCTTGAAGGAGAGAAGGGTTGTGTTGGATCCCCATTGACCATGATTGAGAAGCCAATAGAGGTTAATAGAGACATTACCCACTGAATCCAATGTTTCCTAAAACCTAAAGATTTCAATAGGTTCTCCAAATATTATCAACTAATCTTATCATATGCTTTAGCAATATCCAACTACATTATCATTCCAACCTTTTCCAAGGCTTTGAGGGAATGCATGATGTCATGGGCCTATATAATATTGTCTAGAATATGCCGCCCTTCTACAAAAACTGCATGTTCTTCCGAGATGAGAATTGGTAGCAGAGCTTTTAACCGATTGGCAATAAATTTTGAGATAATATTACAGATTAAATTACAAAGAGCGATAGGACGAAATATATCAGAGTTCTAGATTCTTTTTCTTTTAGGATCAATGCTATGAAAGTGGTATTTAGAGCTTTCATGAAAATTGATGATGTTCAAGAGTCTTCTACAACTTTAGCAATATCTTGTCCCATAGTATCCAAACATGCTTTGAAAAAGTCGTCTGTAAAGGCATCAGATCCGAGCGCCTTGCCACTAGGCATGTCTCGCACCACTTGTTCCACTTCCTCAATCGATATTGGCCTGATAAGGTGATTATTCTGCACCTTTGAAAATATCCTTGGGACATTCTTCAGTATTTTTTGTAATGGCCTATGATCTATCTCCTGAGGGTTCTGTTGTTATGTCTTGGAGGTTCTTGACCAGAGTCTGCTCAATATCTTGATGGGTGTGGAACATGTTCATGTCTTTTTCCTCTAGTGTCAAAATTCTATTATGATTTTTATGGGAGATTGTGGTTCGGTGAAATAATTTAGTATTCTTCTCTCCATCCTAAAGCCACCACACCCTCAATTTTTGTTTCCATAACTTTTCCTCTTGTATACATATTTATTCCAATTCCCGATGAAGGGAATGCTCTTGATTTTTTTTCTCCTTTGTGAATCCTTCCTTAGCTGCAGATCTTTGGGGTGCTTCCATTTTTTCTTCTATTTATTTTTTTGGCTCGGAATATATTTCCAAAATCATGTTTGTTCCATAGTTTGATCTTCCATTTTACTTGTTTCAGTTTCTGCTGTAACCTAAAAATGTTGGAGCTCCTCATTACACCCCCATCATGCTACCATTGCTTCAATTTGTCTACAAAATTGGGGTGGTCCAGAAAAAAACCCTCAAACCCGAAGGGCTTATTTTTTGGAGTGTCCATAATTTGGGAAACCATGTTACCAGAAAATGATCTGAGCCACTACTATAAAGGATGTTAATCTCTATGACTAATCCTTGCAAGATTAAATCCTATGAAACTAAGAATCTATCCATCCTTGATGTGACCATGTGTTTTACCCCTCTTTTGTTTGTCTGGGTATACATATCATTTTTTGTTTCTATGTTCACCAACTTCATGTTGTCAATCATATTTTGGAATCTTTCAGAGTATCGTTCCAAATCTTGGATCCTCCCTTATTTTCTTCTTCTTTGAGAGAATCATATTGAAATCCCTAACCATGATCCATTTGGTGAGTGGATACCTCTTGTAGAGGAATTATAAGGATTGAATAAAGTTAAGCTTATCTTCAATCCGTTGAGGGCCATACACATTAGTATAAAGGATTGAATCTGGGGAAACTACATATTGTAAAACCAAAGACAAAGCATATTTGGTGGTTTCAGAGGAAAATATATGAACCTTTTGAGGGTTCCATAGGTTTAGGATTCCCCCTACCACATTTATAGCTTATATGTCTACAAATTCAAACTTATTCCAAAATTTCCCATTGCTTAATTTTATACAATCTGCTAAGCATTTAGTCTCTTGAATAAATATAACGTTAGGGTTTTTTTTTTTTCTTTCTAGGATTCATTTCTTTCTGAGGCTATTCAAGCCTATTATATTCCATGTTAAGAACTTCATTGGAACAGAGGGGGGGAGGACTTAGGGTTCCAGGATTTTATCTTTCTAGAGTTTATATGAAGGGCTCCTAGCTCCTGGAGGGAAGCACTGCTATATTTCCTTCCTCTTTTCTTCTGGATCTACTTTGGGATCTGGCGGCTTTGGGCCTTTAATTTGAATCCCAGGCTTTTCGCTTTTCCATGCACTCATTTTGTATCCCTCAGTTAGGTGTCCTCTCTGGTAAGAAATAGGTATTGAACCTGATCAATTCAGTCTTTGGGGATTGTTAATTTTTCTTAGGGATATATTTTTCTTTTATTTATATAATTTCATTTCTTCATTTGAATATTAAATTCACCCCATATCATCATATCATTATTCAAATTTTCAACATTATACAACATTATTTAGTAAAATATGCAATTATATAGAAAGAACAACAAAATCATCAATACAACATAACATAAAGGAACAATAGAAGAAAATCATTCACACATATAGACGCCAGGATTGGTCTGAGGCCAGGGAAAAATCCACTACGGGGGAAACCATTTCAAATTCTTCTTCTTATTCAATTTTCATTGAATGGTTTAGAAAAAGAGAGTACAATGATCCATATATTCAACCAAAATTTTATCCGACAAAATACACTAAACAACATCCATGAGATGAAACCAACAATGCTAATAATAAAAACTTCGCTTCAAAAGCTTTCGGTCAGCTGTCATTGTCTGTAGTCAATTTTCAAACACTATGGTCAACTGTCATTGTCTGCAGTCAATTTCTGAACATTGTGGTCAACTGAGGAAATTTGCAGTCAAATGATAAAACCAAACCCTAGGTCCAAACCACACGCATAGAGTGATGTGTGTGCAGCTAAAACCCTCCAACTGCATGTATGAGCCTACGTGTCTGCAACTATAGACAAAATTTTCATGTTACAAGCCTGCGGTTGTAAACCAAAACCATAGATCACACGTGTGAGCTTCGAACCCTACAATTTTATACTTTTGAGAGCCAATATTTGTGAATTGCCTCAGAACTATGCAAGCCAAAACTAAAGAAGAGAATAGAAGAATGCTTCACGATCATGTCCAAATGAGGTTGAGTTCACTTGTATTCATAGACTTAAAAGAGTGTCCAATTTTCTTTAGGGCTAACCTGATCAAATGTGCACATGTGGGATTGAATTCAAAATACACTTTTCCTTGTCCAAATCGAGCACTTCAATAGTCAAAATTGGTCCTCTCGAAAAGAGGAATCTCATCCCATGGTTGGAATTTGTCATTGACTTGCCAAAATAAAATTCCCTATTAGCTAGGGAGAAATTCGAACTACATGATGTAATCATCACAAGAATCATGTCATCAAATCATATCCAATCTCAAGTATCTCGTCATGAAATTCCATCACTGCTCATCTCTGCATATCTCTTGATTGTCTCTACCCATATGATGAACATTATATAATATAAAAGAAAAATAATTTGACATCAGAGGGGAGCCCAAGCGACCACCCTCTATCCATCAGGGAGTCACTGCTACCATAGGGAATCACTGCAAGTGGGGATTCCAATGCTACTACCTGGAAAACGTCAGCGGGGAGCCAATTCTACGACCCGCATCAACATCAGAGAGCCTATATTAATCTAGAACAACATCAAGGATCACATCTCAACTTGAAACCACATATATGAGCACATATCAACCCATAATCTCATGGGGGAGCAAAAAATTTTCCACCCCATATCGAGCAATAGAAGTTATCGCATAGGGAAGCACATATCAACCCCTCCTATTGCCAATTGATCTTCCCAACAATGGCCCTCAATATTCATTTGGAGAACAGTTACATCATAATCAAATTGGTTTGTACACCTCGAAGCACTTTCTCAACCCATTGGCCAAATAGGGAGTGGTATTCCCAATAAGTCCAACTTGTGGGTATGATGCCAAATGGGGTATACTATGCATATACCAAGATAATGGAGCTAACATCTCTGACCATATGGGTGAAAAATAGGGGAGAAACATCTACGACCCTTTTTTCCAGATATCCCTCAACCCTAAGAGCCCTTCATCTCAATTCCTCACCCTTGGAGCTCAGATACAGGGGGCAGAGTTGGTTCAGTGTTCTTGATTAATCCTGATCTCTGTAGATCAGAAACATATCATCATGCTCATATATAATATCGAATTAAAAGAATAAATCATCATGTCTCAATAGAAGTAGTGTCCTATTCATTCAAGACATCAAATCATATATTATATTAGAACAAAAATATATATCACAATAGGATAGCTTATTCATCCTCCATCTCATAGAGGCAACAACCACAGGCCTAGAATTGTCTCGTACAACAACACCAGTTGAATATATCTTAGTCCCAAATATATACGATATTTTATGTCAATTGAATCTCACTCAATAATATTGCAATGTGTCCCTATCATATCCAGAACTTTCTCAAACAAAGCTCCAAATAGATTCTTCAAATTGCCTCACAGCTAGCCATGCTAGCAACATCGTACCCAACCTCAGTCGTGCTTAAACATATGTACTTCTCATCCAAAAATATCATGGTAGATCTCATACTAAAGCAACACCCATATGTGCTCATCTCATCAATAATGATCCCAAACAACATTAGTACATCCATGCAACCACATATCATAGGAAGAATATCTCAGACCAAAAACTAACTGTCTTATGCAAATATCTCTAAGGGTGCTCAATGAAAACCCAATGTGTATGAAGAGGATCAATCATGAATTGAATTAGATTCTATGCAAAACATAAAAGGATGGGTGTTCACCCTATTAATCAATCCTTGAATCAACTGTTGATTTCCAAGGCAGGTTCAACAATATCTCTCCATAACTTCTTGAAATTCAATCAGTGTCCAAGGATTTTAATTTCCACTTTCTAACAACTCTTCAATAGCTTCACGATATATATATTCATTTCCATACTTCAGAAAGTAATTCATCATGCCATGATTCTTCATTTCGAACTTTAGAGTCCAACTCCCTCTTACTTTGATCATTAGAGGCTCATTACATGTCAAGAATAAACTATTAGTATATAAAACCAAAACCAAAATCAAAGTCATACCTTAGACCAATTTTAAGTATAGGTTTGGATCGACACATCTTCCTTGCTTCACCAGGTCGATGCAAAAATACAAGGCTAGGGGATCTTGCTTCATATAATTTTTCTGCAAACATAACACTTGACCAAACCAATATTCCCAACCCCACACAAATCAATATTGTGTTATCAAATCAACTAAGTTAACTCATCAAGCCTTAGATGCCAAATCAAAGCTGATATCAAAGTCATAAAAGTTTCTACCAATAGTACTATAACAAACTCTTTAGACTAGGTGTCAGGAGGAGCACTCATCCAAATTCCAAGTTACAACAACCTTTTATTTACCAAGCACTATCCAGTCAAACTTTATCAAGCCATCCTTATGATCATAACATGAATATTTTCTGCCAGTAAATAAGAATGCATACATCAGGAACAAGTCATATAAGTTTCCTCCATTCATTATGAGACTACTGCATACTAAATCACAACTGCTCATACTTCAATTAATGTGTCAAATCCAATGAAAACAAAACAAAATCATTATTTAATACCAATATTAGTCATTGAATGTCACTATGCCCACATAACATTATCATCAAGGCAAATAATCATTTATAAAAACCCTAATTTGTTATCACTATGAATTAAATCAATCCATAACCCAAAACATATCTATGAACCATCAAGAATCATGTCAAATCTCAAAATACTTCTCATCTATACCAATCAACCAAATCTTCTCAAACCCTTGCAGCTATTATCAAATACTATCATATACTAGCTTTAATGATCAAACTAGAATAACATACTAATATGCATATTTTGGTCACCTGCAAACACAACTTTAGTCAACACATTCACATTCTCTATAGTAAGTCAGATATTCAAACTTCCATACTCATAGGACATTCTATTGTCATCCTTCAGGTTTATTTACGATTTCATGCATAAAGCTTCAGTTTTGTGACCTACATGCATAACTGCACCCATAGGCATTCTTCCGTGCAGTTCGTTAGGGTCCCAGAGTCTATGAAATAAAGTGTTTGCCTATTACTATTTCATTTGGGGTCTTTCTGTAAATTTAACCTATGAGTCACTCTATGTGATAGTCTAAAGGTTTTTCGGCTAAGGTTTTGTAATATATCGGTCATGAAAGGGGTCTTTTAACCCAAAATTCAAATTGGTGAGAGGCAAAAATTTTCAAAATTTTCAAGAACCATCCTCATTTATCATTCATATAAAGAAGAATTTAAGGTCTGAAGTAATCTAAGGCTCAAATACGTTTGCAAGAAGATTCAAGGAAAGGATTTCAAGTCAACTCACACAGTTGCTGCACAATTGCTGTGAAAAGTGATTGTTTTAGTCATCATTTTTAAAAACATTTTCTGACCAAATGGGGCCAAATTTCGAAAAAATGAAAGAGGTTTTTTTTCGAAAATGTGGCAAAGAAAAAAAAAACCACCTTCAATTTTTACACCAATTTCATATATTGGGAGATTCAAACACATATTCAAAACTATTTTTTTAGACTGTGCAATTTACTGTTTTAGTCGTGATTTTTGGGAACATATTCTGAGGATCTGGGGCAACATTTGAGGAAACCGAGAGAGGTTTCTCTAAAAAAAAGTTAAGATAAAAAATATATTTCCATGTTAACACAGGTGTTATGGTTTGGGAATTACAAGTTTCACTTGGAGACCCATTTTCCACAATTTCTTGCTAACAGAATTCTGAAATTAGATTTGTAAATTCAAATTTTGGTGGAAAGAGGCACCAGACAGGTCCTACTCCAAGTCAGCAACATTTTCATCATCACCATCAGATCGGGTTCAGTCCAATGCATCCCAAGTGTATGCTTAGGTGGAGCCTACTGCGCAATCATTGCGCAACTCATCATTCTATTTTCATTTTTTTTTTTTTTTTTTTTTTTTTTCCAGTCAGTTTTGGACCTTGCTATTGTGATGATAGTGATATGGATAGAAAATAATGGATATAGATCAAATAAGTAGATAAAATAAGGCTGATTTTATCAAAATTGATGTTGTAGTTTTATTTTTAGCTTTATCTTAGTTTTTAGCCTTTAAAGTGTGATGTTTCTAATTTCAGTTGGTTTCGATCCACTTAGTGGATATCAGGTACATTGTATCTAGTTATGTTTTTCACTTTGCCAAATGTATTTAAACTGCACAGAACATAGAAAAATGGTTCGGATTTGGGAGAAGTACTTGTGTATGTGTTATGTTTTTGCTGAAATAAAATTATCAGTGCGGAGTTTTTCCACTTGGCCAGAGATTCATGTGGTACAATGTTAGGTCCCTATATTACTAGTGTAGTCCCTTATTGTTGTTAGTGTAGCCCCCTTATTGTTATTTTTGTAACCCTGTAGTCCCAATATTTTTATTATTGTGCCCCATAAAACCCACTATTGTTATTGTTGTGCCCTTACATTATTATTGTTAGGTCGAATAGGATTATATTGTGACCCCATGGTCTCCTATATATAGAAAGGAGGTTTTTTCATTTGAATCATCCAATAATTGTTGATTTCTGTAATGTGAAAGAGGTTTCCCCCTTGAAGTGGCTGATATATAAGGCGTTGATCTCTATTTTATTCTATTTTTGGAGCTTGTTTCATAACATTTGGTATCAGAGCTTTGGATTCTATGGTTTCGCTGCTTCAAAAAGGTCATCGTGGAATTTTCGCTATAATTTTTTTTCTACGAAAGTTCAGAAGCTAAAAAAAAAACCATTTGCGAAGAAATCCTGATGAACGTATTGTAAAAATTTCAAATCTTGATTCAAAATATTATCGGAGATATGATCTTTGGAAATTAGGGTTTTTGTAGGCTCCTGAATTTCATCTCAAAGAGGTGACCTTGGGAAAATCATCATAACTCTCTCTCTGAGCATCAAATTGGAATTCTGTAAAAAATGGCTGAAATTAAACAGACTGTATGCTATTATGTATCAATTTTAGAGCTGAAGAAGGAAAGAGTGACACATGGAATTCCTTACAAGTTCACTCTACTGAACTATTTTATAATTAGGTCATTGCAGGAGATTAGGCATAAATTTTCCTTGAATAATCCAAATCAGGTCAGACCTATGGCATTAGAAAGAAGATTAAGAGGATACTAAAGGATCAAAGATAATATCTCGAGGATCTGAAATTCCAGAGATACATTAGTTTCAATATCGAGCTCCTCAAAAGTAAGAAAAAAGTGTGTATTTTTTTTCAAATTACATATCTTGTTTGAAAAATCATTGTGATTCCAAGGGCATATTGAAGCATAGATATCAGTATTGAGTTCTAAAATGGCCCCTAAAAATAATTCAACAGCCATTAAGCCCTTAGAAGGATCTACTATGACTCATGAAGAGGAAGAAGTGCAACATGATATATCAAAATTACAAGACCAAGTGCACTAAATTTTACTCTAGTAAAGAGCAAAAAAAATGAAATGGAAGTTTTGAAGAAATGCATGGAAGCTAAGATGGATGGTTTGAAGAATGGAATGGAAGCTAGTAGCAAGGAGTGGCTCCAACGCTCCACGATTGGATATAGTGATGTTCATTGTATATATGTGTCTCGAAACTTTTACTTAATAACATAAGCCTTTCAAGGGCAACATATTCTTTATGCATGAGTTATGAATGTTTGTAAGACTATTTTGCGAATGTTTATATTTCACGTTTGTTTTTCACATGTACTAAAATAGTTGAAATATTTAAGTTATTTTAGTTCTTATCTTGTTGAGAATGGGATGTAATGGTTATGAATTTTGTCCCATTCTCGTGGAGTATTCCACAGGATATTAGATAGATATTTCCTATTTTTCCATGTGCGTAATTTTTGTCCCATCCTTGTGGGATATTCCGCAGGATATAATGCTGACCTTTCTCAAGATGTTGTGTGTAATGACCGTCACATCCCTTGTAGACTATTCTGTTGAACTTTAAACAAAATCATTTAGTTCACGTGTGTATCTTCCTAGGTGGTATTATTATGTCTCTCTTAGAGGCTCAATTCACCCCCCCCCCCCCACCCTCTTTGTAATAGAAGAACCTTGACAGACTTAGAATTAGAAACTCACCAGGCACACCCCCTTGCTTTGCGAAAGTACATTTTCTTCATTGTCTCTTGCTGACAACAAGAGCCAAGGCATATCTTTAAGAATAAGGAAACCAGGCCTTTGTTCTAGATGGGATTCCTACACCAAAAGTGTGAGGTCTAATTGGGACTTCATATTGGAGAATATCCCCTGAATGTTGGCGGGTCCATCACCATCAACATTTCTGGTGCTAGGAGGGAAACTAGTTTTTTATCATTGATAAACCCACCAACCCCAATGTTATATCTTCTCATCAACGTACAATCCACCTCCCCTACTCATGCTCTTGAAGTTGGTGACTCTTTGATGCAGGGGCATTAGACCCAACACACTGTTTTGTACATAAATAAACATAAGGGGGGTCTCATGTTTTGTTTCCCTATGTAAATATCCATAGTTGAGTAATTTTAGTCAATTAGAGGGAGAAATGTAACTACTCGAATGATTAGTGGGCATAGGAAGTGATAGTCCATTTCAGTCTGTCATAGCGTTAGTTTAAATTGTAACTGTAGGAATTGAAGGGTTTGTTAGTCATCAAGGAATTTGAAGCGATTCATTGTAATTGTATAAAAACAAACCTCTGTGAAAAAGTCGAGGGAGACCTGCACAAACCTGTAGGGAGAATGGCATAAGTTGCATAGGAATATCGAATAGAGGAGAAGGGCCATTTAATCGAAGACCTGGCCAGTTAGAAGTTGTAATTTCTTTCACTGGATAAATGAGGAAATTGTCTCAGTATTACTGTGCATTTGTTGCTTAATTTCTGTATGAGAATGGTTGAACTCTCATGACTCTTATATGAATGGATTTGTCTCAATACCACATGAGTATTTCTTGAACTAATTTCCTGTGAGGGTGCTTTGAATCTTCATGAACGGGGCATGGGGAAGATTATGAATCTTAGCTTAACAGTCTACCTGCACATTTTGGGAAGAAGACGTAGGGAGAGTTGAGTTCATGTTTAGGGTTAACGTGTTTATGGTGATTATCGAGGCGCAGAAAGGCTAGAAAGGAATCCCATTCCTCGATCAACCACGGAGGTGAGAGCCGAACTGGAGGCCCGTGATTTGGGGTGACAGAACCTTGGGCGCACAGAGCAATGGAACGGTGCGTTGTATATATGGTAGGACCGTGTTGAAACGTCAGGGACCAAGGGACACTTATAAAGGAGCGGAACCCATAAAGGAGCGAATAAGGTGAGGACGGAACCTGGAGCGTGAGAGGAAGATGGAACCGTGACGGAAGTGAACAGTGAACGTGGTTTGGAGCTGAAGGTTTCATCGCACCACCTTCCGTCGAGAAAGCGGTTTTCTGCATTCGCGAGTGATTCCATAGATTGATCGACACGTGTCCCAGACTGACATTGCAAAACCACCTCCCACTGCGCACCATCGCGCGTTATTGTTTGCGCAAGTAGCCCGTGCGATATCCGTTGGATTGTCAAGGCCGAGGCAACGTGATAACAACCATTGGATGGGCACATGGATTTATCGAAGGTACAATTCGACTGTGTTGACCCCACGTTGGCAATGCGTTGTGTGTGTGGGCCCAAATCAAAGATAAGTTAAGGTTTACGAGTTAATAAGGTATGCACAAATCGTTACATTGGAAAAGATAAATACAGTTGTAAATTTAGCTCCGTATGAAATATATGTGGTGTTAACCATATCGGGATTCTCTAACGTTGAACGGAGGCGTGACCATATATTGATATATATTAAGGTTGTGAGTTAATAAAAGGACGCCGAGTATTGTTGGACTTTGTTGTAATGTTTTCGGTAACTAAAGAACGTCGTAATATCTGTATTGATATAGAGTACATATACACGGGGGCGCATATGTATACGAAATGGACTATTGAGTTATGGCTATAGAAGAAATGTTGAATTAATATCTCAATTCTCTGAATTGAGATATTAAAAATGACGAGACTTGTTTATATAAATTTGCCAGCGAAGAAGAAAGGGACGTTGTGAGATTGCCAGAATGGTGAAGTGAAAATCTAAATACAGTCGTATCACACACAGAAGCTTTGGATGCACTTTACACACAGTTCTGGTGAAATTTTGAAAAGTACTGGGAATGTGGGTGTTGAGTCCCAAACTGGCATATTTCCTATACACCTTTTTAGACTTTTTCCATTTATCTGGACCGCCTAAGTCATCAACATCATTGCATATTAATCATAAAAGAGCATTTAAAGTGGTTTTTAACTATGTTTTGTGTCTGCTATTTGAATTAGATTTTTGCTCATTTAGCTGCGGAATCTTGTCACTTTCCGCAGCTGCGTCAACTTTCCGCAGCCATTTTGTTAAATTCTATATTGCAGGTGTCTTCAGGCAAATCAAGCCACATGGGCAAGTTGGAAATGATATGGACATGGACCGAGTCCTACTGGCTCAGTTGAATTCAGCAAAGAAGGCCGTGGTCAAAGGCAGTCAAGCGGTGGTCAACCTAAGAGTCCTACGGTGACAGAACTCTGTTTTTTACCACGTGAAGACTTGCGTGGCCGTTCCTAATTCTCAGGGGACATATCAACACCTGTGGACTGCTCCATAAGCCGAATCCAATAGCCACCTTCCATAGATTTAATCTTCACGGCAGCCATAATGCTAAATTTCTAGACGTGGTTGTTCATGTGTCTTTTATCAGCGTAGATTTTAGGAAATTAGTTATGTCATCCTCTGTTATAAATAATGCGTTCTCATACGCATAGTAGTTAGCGGCTGTAATGTAATTTTTGTTGAAAAGAAAGCCATTGTGCCGTGACATTATTTCCTTGTTATGACTGCATTTTAAATATATGAGAAGACTCTGTTCATAAGTATAATTCGTGGTTGATAGCTGTTGCCCGAGGATTGTGCAAAGGGCCCCTGCACACACCGAGGTTTTGTTTATTGCTGTATAGTTTCATGCTTTATTTCCTTACGTTCATTATGCCATATTAATTCACGTGTACATATCACATCTCTTATGGTATTAACGTTTTATCTTTGTCCATAGTCTTTCATGCTTTATACTGCTGTTAACTGATCAGTGTTTTTGTTCCAGATTACAATAGGCAGCCCGGGCATTTGCACATAGTTTTACAATGACTAATGACATGGAATCAGTCTTGTCCTTCTGCTAATTTATTTTTCTTAGCTTCTAATTCCAGCACTGTTTTATTTATTTCAGTTTTGTACATTTGCTTTATTAGTTAGATTAGATATTAAATTGCTCATGTCATAATCAGTTACCTCTGAAAGCCATAGCAAGACTAATGGTGAGGGATTGAAGTATGAGTGTGTAGTTTGATATTAGTTTATTTTTCTGCAAGTTAGATATTAAATTTCTCATGTCATTATCAGTTACCTCCGAAAGCCATAGCGAGACTAATGGTGATGGATTGAAGTATGAGTGTGTAATTTGATATTAGTTTATTTTTTTCTGCAAATTAGATATCAGAATGCTCAAATTGTTTATGATTACCTCCAAAAGCCATAGCGAGACTAATGGTGAGGGGTCAGAATATGAGTTGATGTAATTTGATTTTAGCTTTACTTTGTTTGCAATTATTGGATTTCTTTGAGTACAGTTTCTTTTGTATTTAGATAGCAACAAGGGTAATGAGTTTCATGATCAATAGTTCATTCTTTGTTTGATTAGTATAGTGGCACATTTTCATTTTCTTTTAAGAATTAATTTTGTCATTTCATGTTTTAAAACCCTTTTGAAGTTTGAAGTTTGGGAGATCATTATAAAGGACATCATTGCCTTGAACATTTATATCCATACTTGTCTTTTAGAATTGCCATCTCACATTAGGAAACCAACCAAGATAAAAACCCCCAAGATAAATATAAAAAAAAAACTAAAAACGACAAAAAGTAAGAGACAGGTTATCTTGCACATATAGTGCACCACACTTCATCAGCTTACGAATCCCGGATTGAAAAATTAATGTAGCAATTTAGGACACACTAAATTGACCAAACAATGGGTTTGGTGGGTATCCCCGCTATCAAGTGGTATCAGAGCTAGAATTTAGTTAGCTCGTTGAAAAGTTTATTTTGGAAATGCACATGTACTGAACAGGAAAGAATAGTTGATGTTTGAACCTGTTTAATAGAGAAAATTGCAGATTTGATTTGACATGAAGTGAAGGTCTCCAGGTGTACAGAATCTGGATTTGAAGACAGAAGACTGCAGCAGGTAGAAATACAGTGTAGGTGAGGAGAGAAGGAACAAGATGATTCAGGGATCTTGAGAGGTAAGATGATGAGAGTTATTTGAACTCTGGTTGGAAGGTATTGTTTACAGAATACAGAGTGCAAGCAATTGAGGAAGACATATCAGCAGAAGTAGATCACAGTCTTTGAGAGCAGTGATAGAAGAGTCCAGCAAGGGATTCTGAGTGCATAAAGAGTGTGATAGAACCTGAAATAATTCCCAACTGAGGTTGGATGAAAGAAGAAAAGGGGTGTTCTTGAGAAAGTTGTAGAGTGAAGCCTAGAGAGTAGAGAGAGTGCTCAGGAGGTTCCAAAGAGAGGGGACCAGTACTTACCAAAAGCCGGAGCTCAGGAGAGAAGCTTGGTGAGGTAAGTTGCAGCAAGAGAGCTTGCTGTTGCAGAGGCTTAGTCCAGCTTGTGAATGAAGACTCCTAGAGAATAAAATGGCTACTGAGAGCCATAGTAGAGACTGTAGAGATTGCAGAGGTTCTGAGAGAAACCACAACAGAAGAGTGTGTGAAAATGCCAAGGCAAATGGCATGAGGAAGAAGAAATCCACAGATGAAGAATGGTAGAAAGAATTAGCTGCGATCAGGGAAGATTTTAATGAATTGAAGAGGAGTATAGAAGAAAGCTAGAGAGTTGGTTGGCTCATGAAGAAGAAGATAAAGTGGTAGAGGCTACAAAGGAAGAAGGAGCAGATGATGAATGCTTAGAAGAAAAAGGAAATACTCAGAGTAATTGAGTATCTGGAGAAGGACTTGGAGACTGAAGCTTCAAGTGGGACCAAGGGGTCTAAGAGCCTTACATCTAACATATTTTGTATGTTTGCAGGAACAACAGGTTAGAAAGAACAAACTGTTGATGTTGTCATCGAGGAAGAAAATGGAGCAGCCCATGTTTTGAATATGTCCATGCAAAGTTGGAGAAATATTATGCTTTCCAACATATTGGAAGCAGAAGAGCTTTAGTTTGTGATATTGGCCAGAAGCTGGAGGCTGAACAGCTTGAGGACTCAGAAGAAGAGACCATTGGAGGATCTCTGGAAAATATAGAAGACTTGGAACAGCAGAAATATTTGGTGACCAAATCACCAATTGAGACCATGAGGTCTTATGTTTTTGCATCTGACAAGTTGTGTGTGAATGCAGGTGTTAATGAAGGTAGTTCACATGATGAAAATGTGACAGATGGAGCTGAATATTGCCAAGTAAAGTATGATGAGTATCTTTTAGATGAAGAACATATTGAACTACTGCAGCAGAAGGAATTCATTAATTCCTTATTTGGTAGAAGAGATTGTTTCAATGGAGATGATGATGAATTTGTCATTAATGTTGACAATGACAGGCTACTTTTGTTAAATGGCCATGTGGAGAATGATGGAAAGGTAGATGGAGTCTTTGCAGAGATGGGAAATTAGGATTTTATTCTGATGAAGACTAAGGGGATAGTGACAGCAGAAGATAAAGAAGATTGTGGTGAGATGCCAAGATTGTGGCATGAGCAGAGGACAAAACCACAGAGAGAAGATGTTCAGATGGTAAGGACATAGATGAATAGGAAGAAGAAAGTTCCTTTTTGTGAAATAGAGCAGAAAGACATCCTTGAAGGGGATGGTGCAGAAGGGAGACTAGCTGATGGTCTCAAGAAATGTTTGAAGAATTGGAATCAACATTCTGATGTGCTGATTGAGAAGAAGAGGCAGTTGGGACATCATATTGAGATGCTGACAAAAGAAGGGAAGGATCTGAGGCCTTGTAGACTTTATCCTAACAAATATTTGATGGATGCAGATCCTGTTGATGACAGAGATAAGTTGACAGCATGGGGCAGTCAATTGACAGAGAAGGAGAATTATGTGTAAGACTTTAAACCATGGAATGGAGAAATTGAGCTACTATAGAGTATGCTGAATCAGCAGGATTCCATACAAGAGAGAAGACCTCAATTTCAGAATTGGGGATTGCAGAATGTGGAGACACAATGGGATGAATATAGAAAAGAATTGATGATTGAATCATCAATAGGGACCATTAGGTCTTGGGGTTTTGGAACTAATGAAGTGGCTGTGTTGACAGGCGAAGCAGAAGACAATCCATCACTTGGAGCTATCTTAGAAGAAGAAGAGCTGTTGCAAAATGAGGATGAGCAGCTGAGTGAAGATGAGACAGCCATGTCTCATATGCAGGAAATTTTTGCTATTGATAGCGAGGAAGAAGCGGCTTGTTCGAATAGCCCAGAGAAGATTGAAGAAACTATATGGCAGACTGTTGGGGCTGCTACAACAGTGGAGAACCAGAGTTTCACTTTGACAGAAGATGAAGATACAGTGGCTAGAGAGCTTGATTTGATTGCTGGAGTCAATCAAGAAGAAGCAAGGCAATTGCTGAAGATTTCCAAGACAGAAGAAGAAGATGTTGAACTTGAGTTACAGAATATTGATGATTTTTTTGGCCAAAGGAGATGGCAAGAGTGTTTGCTGAAGATATTCAGAAAAGGAGGTGAAATGCCAGAGCAACAAGCTGAAGTGTTGCCGGCAGAGGAGAAAAAGTTTTACTATTGCAGAGAGGGCATGGATGATAGGGTGGCAAATAGGGAAGCAGTAAGAACTGAAGAAATAAGAATGTAGCAAACAAAAGTAAGTGTCCAGCAGTCAGAGGAAAGATTAGACAGATAACTATAATTTATAAGAAATTTAATGATAAAGATGCCTCAGAAAAAGGCAGTAGCGAGGAAACAAGGAAATAACAACACAAGAAAAGCAGACAGAGGGTGTAAAGGTACAGCCTGTGGAAAGCTACAACATAAAGTTTGGAAGCCAGGAGGAATGTGGAAGAAGGATGTTGCAATGGATGGCCAGTTGCAGAACAAGGCGTGGGATCTAGGAAGACGAGATAAAAATAAAGCACATGATCAAGAGATCATGAATCATTTGAACCTGGGGAGTCTGATTCAGGGGCATTAGACCCAAGACAACTTTTTGTACATAAATAAACATAAGGGGGGTCTCATGTTTTGTTTCCCTATGTAAATATCCATAGTTGAGTAATTTTAGTCAATTAGAGGGAGAAATGTAACTTCCCGAATGATTAGTGGGCATAGAAAGCTATAGTCCATTTCAGTCTGTCATAGCATTAGTTTAAATTGTAACTGTAGGAATTGAAGGGTTTGTGAGTCATCAAGGAATTTGAAGCGATTCATTGTAATTGTATAAAAACAAACCTCTGTGACAGAGTCGAGGGAGACCTGCACAGACCTGTAGGGAGAACGGCATAAGTTGCATAGGACTATAGAATAGAGGAGAAGGGCCATTTAATCGAAGACTTGGCCAGTTAGAAGTTGTAATTTCCTTCACTGGATAAATGAGGAAATTGTATCAGTATTACTGTGCATTTGTTGCTTAATTTCTGTGTGAGAATGGTTGAACTCCCATGACTCTTATATGAATGGATTTGTCTCAATACTGCATGAGTATTTCTTGAACTAATTTCCTGTGAGGGTGCTTTGAATCTTCATGAACGGGGCATAAGGAAGATTCTGAATCTTAGCTTAATAGTCTACCTGCACATTTTGGGAAGAAGACGTAGGGAGAGTTGAGTTCATGTTCAGGGTTGACGTGTTTATGGTGATTATCGAGGTGCAGAAAGGTTGGAAAGGAATCCCATTCCTTGATCAACCACGGTGGTGAGAGCCGAACTGGAGGCCCATGATTTGGGGTGACAGAACCTTGGGCGCAAAGAGCAATGGAACGGTGCGTTGTATATATGGTAGGACCGTGTTGAAATGTCAGGGACCAAGGGCCACTTATAAAGGAGTGAACAAGGCGAGGATGGAACCTGGAGTGTGAGAGGAAGATGGAACTGTGACGGAAGTGAACGGTGAATGTGGTTTGGAGCTGAAGGGTGGTTTTCATCGCACCACCTTCCATCAGGCAAGTGGTTTTCTCCATTCGCAAGCGATTCCATAGATTGATCGACACGTGTCCCCGACCGACATTGCAAAACCACCTCCCACTGCGCGCCATCGCGCGTTATTGTTCGCGCAAGTAGCCCATGTGATATCCGTTGGATCGTCAAGGCCGAGGCAACGTGATAACAACCATTGGATGGGCACGTGGATTTATCGAAGGTACGATTCGACTGTGTTGACCCCACGTTGGCAATGCGTTGTGTGTGTGGGCCCAAATCAAAGATAAGTTAAGGTTTACGACTTAATAAGGTATGCGCAAATCGTTACATTGGCAAAGATAAATACAGTTGTAAAGTTAGCACGGTATGAAATATATGTGGTGTTAACCATATCAAGATGCTCTAATGTTGAACGGAGGCGTGACCATATATTGATATATATTAAGGTTGAGAGTTAATAAAAGGACGCCGAGTATTGTTGGACTTTGTTGTAACATTTCCGGTAACTAAAGAACGCCGTAATATCTGTATTGATATAGAGTACATATACACGGGGGCGCATATGTATACGAAATGGACTACTGAGTTATGGCTATAGAAGAAATGTTGAATTAATATCTCAATTCTCTGAATTGAGATATTAAAAATGACCAGACTTGTTTATATAAATTTTCCAGCGAAGAAGAAAGGTACGTTGTGAGATTTCCAGAATGGTGAAGTGAAAATATAAATATAGTCGTATCACGCACAGAAGATTTGGATGCACTTTACACACAGTTCCGGTGAAATTTTGAAAAGTACTGGGAATGTGGGTTTGGCGGGTATCCCCGCTATCACTCTTCTAAACCAAAACCCACATGAATCTATGAAATCTCATACAATAATATTCAGGTTATCATCCAATCTTCCATATTCTCCAAAGAAGAGCAAGACTACCTCTACAGGAGTAGTTTTATCCACCTTGGAAGACATGGTTCTTTCCACCCATGAGGAGTTAGCAGTTTCTGTGGAGAACACAGAAGAACCTCCAATTTTTAGTGGTGGTGAGGGAGACAACCCATTACTCTCAAGCATAACCTTCCACGTGTTGGGAAACGATGAAGAGGAAAAAGAGCTATCATATTCTGAAAAAGAAGGGGAGGAGGAAAAATATGAATACATGGAATACCAAGATCTGGATTGGATGTCTCAAGGCCCGCTCACACTTCTGGGCATGCTACATAAAATGCCAAGGCACCCATAAAACCTTTAAACAAAGTATGACCCCGATAGAACAGTTAAAGTTGAAGACCACTTGGACAAATTCTACCTACATTTGAAAACACTTGAGGTACACTATGATGACGTTGCATGCAGAATTTTTCCATGTACCTTGGATGGTAGAGCAGTTGTATGATACCGAATTCTTCCCCCAAAATCCATCCAGAATTGGAGGGAATTTAAGAAGATGTTTCTTGAGAAATTTGTTGATGACAAGATTCATGCGATGTTGTTGAAAGAGCTAGGTAGCCTAAAAATGGAGACAAAATAAAAAGTGAAAGATTTCAATTAGAGGTTCAATCGTGTCTTGAACATATTTCCAGAAGACACGAAACCTCATGACTCCATTACAAAGGACTACTACACTTCTTCCTTGCCAACAAGCATTGCACAGTTCGTGAAGCAAACTGCGAAAAAATCACTTTTAGAAAATTTTGAAGAAGAAATCGCGGTTGAGAAATACTTGCATGCAGTTGGAGTCATCGTAGATGATGAAACAACAAAGGTCTCCAAGTATACAAGTAAAATTTCTCAAGCCTTAGTAAAAAAGGCCAAAGAAAAGGAATCATCTGATCTTGAGAACTTGACACACATGATTACAAATTTGTCAAATGAGTTAGAAAAACTTAAACAAAGTTCAAGTGAGACCACCATTAGCAGTAATCCTCTGCGATTCAAACCGTTTAAAAGAACTACGAATATGGGTAGCAACACTAATGAACTAGAAAAATAAGCCCAAAGTTCAAACATAGCCTTGAATCTTGACGAGTTGGGCATGACTGAATACTGTTCATATCATCAAGATTGCCATTCCAAGAAAACATTTCCACAATGGAACCACACCATGAGCTCTATTGCTACACACTTATGCGACACGGTACTTGCTGATGAGAAGACAGAGTCAAAAGAAGAAAATGAACAAGATGATACACCCGACAAGACTCCAAGTGTTGGGCATGCAGTAAAAATGTTCAATTACGTACTTGTAGCCCAAAAGAACACATCCGAGAAACAACCTTTGAGTGACCCCCTAACCCAGAAATAGTCTAATCGATATAATCTAAGGAGCCCACTACAATGCATTTGACAAATCAAAAATTCAAAGAGTCCCTGTTAAGGAAAATCAGTCCGCTATTCAACTCAGTGCAAGTCTAGGAAAGTAGCATCAACAAAAACTACTTCTGCAAATGATAAATATAATACCATTTCTGAAGAAGCTACAAGTCAGGTTGCTCCCCTAGATAGTCTAACCTTACTTCCCATTGTGGACTATAACATAATGGAAGACATGAAGAAGTTTCGTGCAAAAATTTGATTGTTTGAGCTAACAAAGGTCATGTTGGAACAGGGTTCCCTAACCTGCGTTTTTGGTACAATTTTGTAAAAGTTGGTCTTGCGTAGGGGTTTTGGGGTGGGTCAAAGCCCCTAATGTGTTGTAATGGGTTAAAGGGTAGCTCTAGGGTCTGCAAACCACGGTTTTCGGACCATAGGATAGTGAAGGCTACAACATTATAAATAGATAGATTGTTGGGTCTAGTAAGTAAGAACGTAAGAAGATTGATTCTATGTTTGAATTGTTAAGACCTGTTTGGGTCGTTTTGGGTAAGGAATCCTGCTGGCTGTGTGCGTGGAGATCCTCAGTCCTGCTGTGTGCGAACCCACCTAGGCTGTGTGCGTGGGCTATGTTTGGGTTGTAAGTAAATCTTGATGTTAATGAATCCGAAGTATAGTTGAATTATCGCGTGTCATCTGAATTGATTATGTTTATTGCTAAAGCGCATCTATGATATTTATTTAAGCTGAGAATGTATCTGTGATCTGAAAGTAGCTGCGATTAGAATACTCTGTAATGGTATTTGGTAATGCACATGTGGATGAAAATGCATTGATTAGATTTGTTGATGATAATAGATTTGTTATGGTTATATGTTACTTACACTGTTAAAAGAGCTGCGAATAGACTCATTCTATGTGAACCTAGTAAGCTATAATAAAGATATCCCTCAAATTACCTACTCTCTCCTAGGGTGGGGAAACCCGGTTCTAACACCCTCCCATACTACTTCGAGTGAGAGCTTGGCCTGTGCAAGCAGGTCATTTCCAAAAGGGCCAGTAGTATAGGGGTTTTTTGGTAAACCTTAACCTCCGAACCTGGGTCAAGACCCCTCAAGCCAACAAATGGTTCTGTTTTTGGGATTGGGAGAATTTTGAGAGAGAGATCAGGTAATGCCACGAGGTCATTGGAGACCTGAGAGGGTGGAAATTGAAGATTGGTTTGAAAGGCAGATTCAGGAATTTTCTGTAAAGGAGAATCGCAGCATGAAGCTGACAGCTGAGAAGTGGAAGAAAAAGTACATCTTCACCAAAGTTTATTAGATTTTCTTTGTAACCTTTGCGCACGAGCTTCAGGAGTGGTTGGCTAGGCTCATCGAATTCTAGACGTGTTGGAAGGACGAACAAGTTACGCAGTGGACACCAAAATTGATTCAACAGTTGGATAGTACTGACAATACAATCTCCCGTACAGTAGATCACTGGGTGGATAGCGTTCTAGGAGGATTTGTGATAGATTTCGCAGTCAATCAGTTCGTATCCTATTATGAAGCAGAGCGAAGGTTCTTCAAAGGTTTCTGGGGTAAGTTCTTGAAAACATTGCCATTGTTAATCAAAATATTACTGTGCGAAAAGGGTATTCTGTGCAGCCACACTAAATGAATGACCTATGATCAAAGCAAGAGTACCACACGAAGTCCTAAGTACTACCAAACCAATTGAGAAGGGGATAGATCCATCTACAGTCTGCTAAGAGAGTCGGCTGCGCATGCAGGAGATAGTCCTCCAGCTACAACACCTTCAAGTCAGCATAAAGGTAAGAACTCACCCACACCTCTGCCACCACCAGAAGGAGATATGGCCACACACATGAAGCTACCCACCTTCAAGGGTGTAGGAGATGAAGACATGGACCGATTTTTGTTTATAGAAGAATCAATATGGATTGTGCAGAATGTGGCTATCAATGCTGTAAAGAGAGCACAACTATCACTCGCCTTTGAAGGAAGGGCCTAGGACTTGTTAGTGCCTAAATATACCTCAGGTTGAGAAAGGAATAATCTAGGGTAACATCAAACCACACTTAACTTGGTAGCTAGCCCTACCAGGTTGGGAGAGGGCTCTCTCCTTGTCAATCTCAGAAAAAAAAATGATCAATGAGGCTTGAGATGATTGATGTGATGACTGATTTTAGGCTATGAATGTGTACAGAGGTGTTTGATTGAATTTAATGATGTTTTTTTGGCTCAAATGTGAAAGGAAGATTTGGGCCTGGGGAATGAGGCTCAGTTTTGCAGAGATCTCTATGGGGCAAGGTAGGCAACTGATTTGGCACTTAAAATTGAGTGATATGGAGAGGTTTTAGACAGATGAGGAGTTGAAAAGGGCATGAAGAAATCAGGTATCCTTTTCAATCAGCTGAAAACATAAATAACTAAGCAAACCCTAGGTAGAGCACTGCACTTTCAATGTATTCTACCTCTATCTTTGTTTGATTTAGTTAAGATGAAATAAAGAGAGATATGGCATAAATAAAACAAATGTAGACTTACAATTACAGAAGATAACACAATACCAAATCAAGATGCCACATGAATCCCATAAAGTGCTGCAAACCACTGGTCTATTCCTTAGCCAAACTGTTGAAATGAGTTACAATAAGCTCCAAGCTTTCCCAAAAGTCAAACCATGCTAATGACTAAAAAATCACAAGATATAGGCAAAAAAAAACTCATACTAGCCTCTAGGGGTCGAGATCATGAGTTTAGGAGTTGTTCCAACAAATTCTAAACTAAGAAACTAAAAAGTAGGCAGTGGAATAGCTTGCTTCTAAAAACTAGGGAACTGATTCATTCAGTTGTAAACTACCTTTTCATGGATGAATCTACCTCTATGAGTGAAAATTTAGCATAATTACATAAAAATCCATCATTTCACATTGAATTACATCATTATTTTGACAATTAGAAGTAGAAAAGTCAAACTGTGAAGAAACTATGCGAAAAACAAAGTATTTTTGGTCAAACTGAGCAAAATTTCCCCAATGCGCCGCGCTGATTTCCCTATGTGTAGCGCCTGTTTGCAGCCACTTTTGGAGGCCTTCTAGGTGTCCAAATTAGCTCCAAGTGGGATTTTTGGAAAGGTATGCCTATCTACTTTTTCGAACAAGTGGAATTTTCAAATTTGGCCTCCATTTTCCCCTCCAAAATTGAGTTCTCCCAACACTGCTTCCTGTGTGTCAAAAAAGGGGTAGAAAGGTCATTTTTTGGGTATTTTTGACCTTTTTGGGGGCTCAAAGCCTGTCAAAATTTCTTGGCCATTGGTAGGCATGCATATTTTTCCATGAAAAATCCAAAAATGTTGAGTTTTCATCAAAAGGAGCCCCCCATCAAAAGCGAGCGCCAGGTGGCGCGGCGCATTGGGCAAAAAAGTCTATTTTTTGAGCCAAAAATTCTGAGTGTCCTCCCTTAAGAGCTGTGTTGGGCCAAGGAAGCCTCAGCCAATATTTGAAGTCTATCATGCTCTTTTCGCCTCTTTGATACCTTCTTCAACTTGGCCTTCAAGTTCCTGATTCTTGCTTTGCACACCTTGTTTCTCGCCCAGTAATGGTGAGCCATGTGCCTCAACATGTTTTTCTCTTTTTTGGCCTTCTCCAACATATTTTCCAAATGTATGTTTATCCTTTCGAGCAAATATTCACGATCCACTTCAATTTCTTGTTCAAGTGGTGTCAACTTGGTTTTCCTCCTCTTGGCAGCTTGTCGGTTTTCTCGTATGTTTTTCAGCTCCATAATGGTTTTTTGGTCCTTTAGCTGCTTGTTTCTTTACTCAAGGTATTTTATTATCCACTTGGCTCTTTCTTGGTTAAGGGAAAAAGCATTAATGTCTGCCTGTTGCTCCTGAATGATCTCCCTGAACTTTGAGCTTTGTGGGCCCAAATCTGTGTCGTCATCTTGAATAAGAATGAAATCTATCTCCTGCTCTCCTGAAGGCCCCTCATCATGTAATGGCCTCTTTCCCTTGTCTCGAACCTGCTCTGCTGATGGACGAAACGAGACCCCTTCCACCCCAGGTGGAGATAATACTCGCTTTGCTGTCGTAAAAAACCTTCTAGTGCCCTTTTGGTAGGTGACGAACACCGGCACACTGGCGGTCTGTGTCTCATGACCCTCATGCTGATGTGAAGGTCCACCTGTCTCATGAAAAGCTTCTGAAGGTACCTAAGGAGTCGTGAAGAAATCATGAGAAATGAAATCCTCCCATGAGATGTCCTGCAAACCAAGCTGATGCATGACCACAATTTTGATGAGTGAAAAATGATATATACTGTTATACTGCTGCTGAGGAGTTTTCTTTTGCACTAGGGTGGTCATCTTCTCAATATTTTGGCACATGAAGTAGGGGAGATTCATCATTCTCACCCTGGTAAAGTGCATCAACAATCTGATGTGATAGGCATAGAGGCGAGAAAACCAGCCCTCACAGCTAAAATACTTAATTATGAGTTTCATCAAGGGAGCATATGAGTCTTTCAGGTACCGAAAGGGAAAAAATCTACTGATTTGTCTAAAATAACCAGGCTTGATGTATGGCTCATAATGTTCCTTGTCAATTTGTTGCCTTTTTTTCCACTGCTCACTGACATTTTGAATGCCAGTTGTTAGAGAAATGGACTCCGGTGTCAAGGTAAATGTCACACCTGCTAGAGTGACTTGGCCATTATGTAGATGAAGCACAAACAACCTGGCCAACTCATGATGGTACTAAACTCTCTCTACCATCTCACATAACTGATAACAGGATTGGTGTTGAAAGCATGTGACAGCAAGAGGGCAAGCCTGCAGCTCGGCAAGTGAAGTAGGCTCCTCTCGTATATGTTTACCACCCTTGTGAGGTCTCCTTGGTGCATGCATTTCTGTAGGAGAATCATTGTGTGTCTCCTCATCTCGGTCATAGGAGGGATCAGACTCCATGTTTGCTAATGTGTGAGTTTTCTTGATGAGTATGAAGAGATTTATGGTGTTTTTAGTTTTCTGCTACCAAGGATGAGAATGCACGAGGGATTGTGGAGGGAAAGGATATGAGGGGTTTTGGGAATGATATGGAAAAGTTTTTTGGGAATAAGGGTTTTAGGGAATTTTTGGAATATGGGAATTAGGGAATGAGTGGATGAAACTGGAAAATAAATGTAGGAGTGAGAGAGTGAGGGATTGGTGGAGTGGACTTGGCAGCAAAATCACAATTGCAAA
Organism: Pinus albicaulis; assembly: GCA_034641835.2. Taxonomy (NCBI): domain Eukaryota; kingdom Viridiplantae; phylum Streptophyta; class Pinopsida; order Pinales; family Pinaceae; genus Pinus; species Pinus albicaulis. Next base: position 1,268,496,027 of record CM076583.1, on the reverse strand, counting down.
CCCTAGGCAATTGGTTTTTGAGAAAAAATTGCAAAGAGGTAGAGTTTGAGTTTTTTCACACTAAACCACCATAAATTTTAAGAAAAGCTCTTTCACTAGCAAGGAAAAATGCTTGACTTACTTGCACACCATAAGATTGAGCGAATTTGGAAATTTGAGAGAGTTTATAGGTGGAATCGGGCTTGCAGATCTATGCGCCGCGCCACACCTAGTATATGCGTCGCGCCAGTGTATTTTTTACACTGTGGAGGCTGGCCCAATGCGCCGCACTGCTTGTATGTGCCGCGCTTCTCACCCAATGCGCCGCACCCACGAACATGCACAGTTTTGCTACAATTTTGCTCCCTTTGTTCAACACAACCTTCTCTTGCTCAATCTTTCTTCTTTGAATGCAAATGAGCTCTTTGAATCATGAAAAATGACTTATATACAAGATATTTTGATTTTTTGTTTGCCTTGCAGGGGATGGAGCTGCTGAAGCTTGGCAAGGTGACCATGGTTGCCACTGAAGTTATTTACATATGAGAGAACTGAAATTACATCAATTTATACAATAAAAACCTAAAATTCTCACATTTCTGAGCATGTGATTATGAAATTTATTGGTACTGGAACTTTATTCAACCTCCTCATGTGCCTGTTGACCGTTATTGGACAGTTTGAAGACCTTTTTGATGAAACCCTAGACCTAATGAAACTGAAACCCTAGAAATGACTCTTGCAAATTTAAAGACAAAAAGTGACTGCAGATGATCTTGATGAATGGAAATGGGCACAGATGATCTTGATTAATGGAAATGGGCCGACAGGTAAAGGACATGAGGGAAAATGTACAACAAGCCACCACCGTCAGATGATCCATGATCCTAATATAATTCAGCTAACTGAGCGAGACACCTAATATGCAATGCAACAAGAGAATTTGATCACTGACGGAGGGATGAAGATACCGACACTAACTTTGGCTCCAATGGAGATGGTAGCTCCTTGGAGGTGCCAAGAACTACAGATCTTTAGAAAGCAGACAATGCCTTCATCCATTGGGAAATGGAGTCAAAAACTGAAGCTGAAATGCATGACTGAAAACTGATGACTTGATGACACAAATTGATTCTCACTCAACTAAAAACTAACTCGATACTTAAACACAACCGACAAACTGAAAAATATGCTCAATATGAAGCTTATTCAATACAACCTACTCTAGTTGTTCCATTCATCACCTGATCAAGTGAAATGAAACAACCAATAAAACCAAGTAATTATTTCGGCTGCTGTTTGAATTCTCCAGAACTGCTCGCTTATGAACAACAAGAGAGAAATAATGAAAGAAAACTCCCATGAAAACTTGGAAACAAATCCGTTGAATGATATGGATTCTCTATCTGCCTCCAAAAACACTGCATAAGGATCTTGAAGTTCATGCACACTGGGACTTAGCTCATCCAATGGATTACTTCTCTTCTCCTCATACCATGAATGAAAACTTTGTTTTGAGCTTTGTGATGAGACTCCTGCTAAAAATGATAAAGAAACCAGCTGCCAGATCAAGTTTATATCAACACACGTTTCAAGCTCACATGCAGTCAAAGTCTTTGACATCATCCAACACATCAGCTATTGGATTGTGAAAAACTTGAAAAGACTGTTGCAACCCATTTTCTATTGGTTATGATGAGATTACATGATTTTCTACAGGCTGCTCATTGGAAGATATACTATGCAATTTTGTTGATGAGGTAAATCCCCTCTGCGGACAGAGGCGATCCCTACTAGCCCAGCAGGGGTCTAGCAACAAACAAACAATGCTATGACGCAAGCTCCTAGTTACGAATGAAAGACTTGGGATAAGAGCCTACCTGGATTCCAACGCTAGATCTGAAGAAGAAGATGTCCCCGTCCCTCAGCCCTGGCAGATCACAATCCTTCCACGATCTCCGTGGATGAACACCTGCACACAGAAGAAACGAACAGATACATGCATAGGAACCAGCATACGTAACTAAACATCGGTCAGAAAAGATATTACTCGCATTAACATGATAGAAAAAGGAGTGGAACCATAATCATAGTCATCTATTAAAGTGATAAACGAATAGAAGTCACAACCAAGTTCTGACGTCGCGGCTTCCTTCGAACGGGTCTCCGGTTGTCCACGTCTCGCAAAGCTCGCCAAGGAAAGGGAAACCTCTCCAGAGTCTCGTAACAATGGTCTCCTCGCTTTAATGGGCCTTAAGGGAAAGAAGGGATTCTTTACGGCACAAAGGCACTTGGGAATAGGGAGATGCAAAGCTTCAGCACTTCAAGACTAGCTTGCCATGGATCTGAGCAAGCTTTTATAGATGGGGAAGGAGGGGGTTGGGATCCCTATTATTATGGGATTGGCCCTATCAACAAGGAAGGTTCCATAGAAGGTGGCAAAACTACTTCCCTTCCATAGAACTCCCGCAGCCAAACCTCCCAACTCAAGATAGGCAATGGTTGTGAGTTTGTTTGAACTCAACTTCCGCCATCCATATTTAAAAAACAGTCCCTGAAATGGGTGGCGCGATTGCTGCTCTATGACAGAGCGCCAAGTGGCGCGACCTCTTTACAGGATTTCCCTGATTGGCGCGAGCAGTGAACTGTCTACCCGCGCCAATGCAAAAAGAGTTGTTTTTCATGGATTTTGCAAGGAGATGTCTCAAGGGGAAATGAAGTTCATACTCAGAGGGATGCATTGATGATGTTTTCAAGGCATGACAGTGTTCACGGGTCACATAATGGGTCCTCCATTGTGCGGGATGGGGAATGGTAGGGACGGTGACAAATTACTGTGTAACAGATGCCCCCTAAAGCATGAGGCCCGAGAGAGAGAGGGGTGAAATGCTTTACGAGAAAATGTCCAACTGAAGGCCCGCCGTCGGAAAACCTGCACAGAAAGATACAACTGATATCTCAAGTACATGATGTATATCTATGGTATGGACGCAGCCATCCGAACAGAGTATGCTATAATCCGGATTCAGGGTATGGGCGCAGCCATCCAACTAAGATCAAACAAATAGACTCAGGTATGGTCGCAGCCATCCAATCAGTGAGTCATGTACATAATGATAATAATCCACAATCGCGGCCTGGATTACAACAGACACAATCCAGGGTCTTGCGCTCCATCTCGACCCAAACAAGTACAAGTTCTAGCATGCGAATGTGTGAGCTGATGTCGAACATGCAAGAACATCGTCTGATTACCAGCCAATGATGAAAGCTGTTAACAGACGCGAGAGAAACCACTAATAATGACAATGGTCCTCAAGGTACTACAGGTACAATCTACGGCGTGCGAATAAATGAGTTGACGTCGAACACCCGCAGAATCATTCGATCGGAAGTCAATGATGTAAACTTCACGTCGAATGCGACGAACCTGCCATTGAGGCATGCAGGCTCCAAGGTACCATCAGGAGTATCTAGACCAACTTCCTGGATAATGAGTCGAAGTCGACAGGAAGTGACCTTGATCGAAGGTGGGCCATAATGATTCCCACATCATCGACACGAGACAGAGGAACATAATGTTTTGTTGTGAATTAGGACCATATGAGAAATAGAGGAAGGTTGATATTTGCAGAGGCCAACTTCTCTTGAACACATAAACGGCACGACAATGGATTTGGCAGTATTTGACATCAACGGATCAGAGGTCATGGCGACGAGGCAGTGAACAGATGAGAGGTCAAAAGAGATTACCCAAACCCATGGAGGCAAAGTGAAGCAACGGGATGAGATGTCCCCAACCCGACACGAATGCAGACAAGTGCCATGTTCAAGAGCGACATACTGCCGACGACAACGACGATGGTTCCATTTTTCCCCCACCATTTCTGGCGAGTACCCCAATTATTTTTGATAACAAGCTTGAAGGGGATAGCATATGCTTGTGACATAAGTCCGCCCTTCGGGCGAATCCATCCTAGTGCATTTAACGAGTCCTAGGAAGGAGAAACTCGGAGAACGTCATTGCGACGGAATCCAATGTCATCAGGTTTTAACGAGTCTGACAAAGGAAGAACTCGGCGTCTTTTCATGTTTAGAGAGTTTGAAAAGACGGCGGAAAAGAAAACTCCACCGGTCCCTTTTCGTAAATAGTTCCCCAGATCCGAAAAGGTAGAAAACAATATCCGGGAAAACCTCCTAGTCGTGATAGGCTAGGGTATTCCTTTTTCGTAATCGATCCAGCCCAGCCCGAAAAAGGGTTAAACTTATACTGGGTGAATGTCGATTCGTGTCCATTTTTAACGAGATCGAAACGACAAGGGCCTCGGCGATCTTTTCATATTTAGAGAGTCAGAAAAGAGCTGAAAGATGACTCCAGAGTGACTTTTTCGTGTATTTACCGAGTCCGAAAAAGTATAAAATACAACTCGTTTCCACCTTTTAAGTCGCAAAAACCTGTCACTGCACATACCCAACAAGCGCAAAATCCATTTTCGACATAATACATGCAAATATTTGACAAGAAATAACTTTTAAAACTCATTTTAACGTCGAAAAGTTATAAATATGTTCAATGGTAAAAAATGAAATTACTTTTTACTATTTACCTTGTGGAGAGCAACAGTGGTCCATTTGGGGCAGAATCTTCTGACGGTGATTGCGACCAATCCAGGCAACCATTCAGCGTCTCGTCTGTGACAGGTAAGAGGCGCTCCTTTTCTCTTTCTTTCCATGCATTTTTTAATGATTTCCCCTTAGAAATCAGCTCTGCAAGGGCACCTTTGAAATTTTAGGGCCGGGCTAAGTGGCGCGGGTATCGGGCACGGACCCGCGCCACTGAGCTCTTTTTACCAAAGGGCCCGCGCCACATGGCGCGACTGTCAGCAAAACAGTCGCGCCAGCGGCGGAACCTGAATTTCCGCCTAAAATCCCACTACTTATGCCAAATTTCTTGAATTTTGAAGCTCACAAAAGATCTAATTAAGGGCTTTGAACCATGTGAATGCAGATAAACAGTCAGAATGGCAATTGAATGGAAGGAACGGGAACACGGAGATGAGGACGAAGAGGCCATGCAAAGCCGGGATTGCATGAATGCTCTAAGGGACTGTGGCTTAAAAAAGTTCTTCCTCACGCCATGCTTACAAGCTCAGCCTGAGCTCCTCCAATATCTGATCAACCTCTGGGATGAAAATGACCAAGTATTCAGAATACGAGACCAGGTGTTGGAATTGGAGGTCGCTGACATTTATTTCGTTACTGGATTATCCCGCAGGGGTCCAATCCCTGTACTAACTGGGAGCAGACCATCAGGGGAGAAGATGGAAGAAGTAATGGCGCGGGTGTGCCGTGGGGCACAAAAAGGAACAGGGAGTAAGAAGGTATACATCTCAACCATCCCTGACCTAGCACTGAGAGTTGTACTCCACACCATTACGCGGGCTGCTGGATCGCAGGCACCGCATGAGGCTACAAAGACTCAACTCTTACTGGCCTCAGAATGCATGGGTCCCCGACTGTATGACTGGGCAACAGCTGTCACCATTAACATGAAAAGGCAGCTCACAAAGTGCAAAAAGGGCAAGCTGAAGCAGTTTGGGTATGGTTCCATCTTGGTGTCGTTCATTCTGGAACGCATACCAACCTTCCAGGGCCAAGAGGCCCCTGTGGCGAGTCCAGTACCACGAGAGCCGAGAATGGCTCGCTGGGCAGCACTGATGCCCAGATCTGGAGGCGGGCAACAGATGTCCTGGAAGCCCGAGTTCTTCAGGTGGTTACGGCGCCAACTAATCGTTGTGGAAGATTGGCCCTATGCGGGAACTGACTTTACAGGGGACCCAGATCTCCCGCTACCAGAAGGAGATCACTGGGACGAAGAGCTGGGTAAGACCTCATATTTTGATTTTATGTTTATATTTTTTTTTTTATTAATACACACTTGTCTTAACACAATTATATATGCATGCAGATGTAGGACCTGAGAGACCAGCCGGGATGTCTCCTATCTTCCGGAGGACACAACTCGCCCCTGAGATCCAGGGGGAAGGTACCGGAGGAGAGGCACTGGTTCAGAACCTCGAGGGGATCGTCCATGGGATCCCAGACTATGCCCGACTGTCGGATGTACCGATGGAGTACCAGCGCCATACGGTGGGAGTTCCAAACCGGCTCCACCGAATCCTGAGGCGGCTAGTGCGTGCAGTGACGTGCTATCATGAGCACCATGCTGATTAGTCTCTAGGATTTAACCACACCTATTTTTTGAGAGACACAGTGTCTCCGGATGTATTAAGACAATTATGTATATTTTTTGAGTTTTATGTGACGCACACTGTGCAAACATTTCGACACACACATATATATATATACATATGATTATTTTGGATGGATCTTTCTTTACATGTGATGATGTTTTCTATATGTCATGCAAATGTCTAATACAGATGTAATCTAATGTATCAGTTACATAACAAACGACCCAATGCGAAATGTATTCACACAATGCATTTAATCACACATTTCATTTTTACGCAAGCTTAAAAGCACACATGAACACACACATATGCAAAATATGCTTGAAACGAGTTTTATTTTTACGCAAGCTTAAAACACAAACTATGCTTGATAATAAGAAAGACGGGCATGCCCCCCAGCATGTTGTCTCAAATCGAGGCACATGCCCCCCAAGCTTCACTCGATTGAAAATGGAGTGAAGATTGAACACACACGAGATTTGAGCTGAAACTGACAAAACTCGAATTGAATATGCTTGTGCTTCATTATTTTAACGAGGTTGACACACTTAAAAGAACTATCCTCGAACAGCTTGTTTCATTGTTTTTAGGAGCTTGACACAAGTGGAGGAACTATGCTCCAAGATCCTAGTTTCATTTTTTAAAGAGCTTGACCCAGGGAGGAAACCATGCTCTAACCGACTTACATCAAAATGAACAAGAAGGCAGCGCTCCCAAGAGTTCCGCTCCTGATGGAAGGGAAACATCCTGGAAGTCAGGACCCAATGCCCCCAGCACATTATGCACTACGGCATCATCACTGAGCACAGGTACGGGGTATGTAGCCACATAGTTGACCTGCGGTGGAGCAGATACAACGGGTGGATAAAAACCAGGAGGGGGTGATGGCGGACCAGATGCTACATTGGGACCAAAGAACGACAGCTGATCAATGGTCACGATCCGTCCTTCATGTGGAAAACAGGCCACACGAAAAAGGGAGGAGACAAGCGCTCCCATGGCATAGGTGTAATCGCGCCCCAGGAGCAGATGAAAATCCAAGGGGCCTGGAACGACTATCACATCCATATGGACGGTTTTCCCTCCCAAAGTAATTGGTAACCTTGGAAGGATCCCCAACGGTTGACTGGTCCTTCTATTGAATGACAACAGATTCTGTGTAACAGGCGCAAGCGGTGGTGAACCGAAAGCTTGCCAGGTAGTTGAAGACAGAATACTAACAGACGCACCTTCGTCTATAATGGTGCTGGGTACAACCAGACCAAGAGCCTGTATTGTGATCTCGAAAGGCACATAAGACGGAAGGCGAAATCCTGCAAATCGATTCCAATCAAAGGAAGCGACCAAACTACTCGGAGGGGCTACCATCGAAATGCGAAGGTCTTCCCCTAATGTTACGGAAGCAGAAGCCTCCTCCATGACCTCCATCTCGAAGGCAGAAGGAATATCCTCTGGAGCCTCCATCATGGGAGGTGGAGGAGCGGCTTCTTGAAGCACAGGGACAGGAGAATCTTTCTCCAAGTCTGACGAATCTGAAGAAACCAGAAGGACATGAGGAGTGTGGGATCCACTCTCGACAGAAAAGACCTGGTGCACCGCGGACGAGGCCAGTTCAACCGATCCTACGACCAATGGTTGGTCAGTGCCGGATTCGTGAATTTGAATTTCTGGGGGAGTGGGATCGACCAAGGATGACTCTTGATCAATCATAGGATCAGCTGGCAGAGGACTCAAAGACAGCCGATTATAACCAGGTGGAAGTCGTGGTGTAGAACCGACTGGGTTGTCCAAGACTCGCTTGGCTTCATCCATATAAGGACAAAGGTGAATGGCATGGTGCCCTTCACACAATTTACAGGGATTGGTGATCTTACCCTGCTTCTTAGAGTTCTTATCAACAGCAGCTGAAGACGTGCCCCCAACTTGACTCCCGGAAGCCAAAGGCAATGGTGGGTGGCCGTTGGACCATACTTCGAGCACCTTGGGAATGCCAGGGCAGTCTCGAAGAAGATGGTTTCCCGTGCACAACATGCACGGGAACTTGACTTTCCGAGGAGGGTTGGAAGGACTATCAAGAGGAGATATCTCATGGACAGTAGCTGTACATTTAGCCTCTCGCTTATCAGACTTCTTCTTCTTTGTCTTCTTCTTCTTCTTCTTAGCCACCTGGTTACTTGAATCCAGACTTTCACCAGGCGAAGTAGAAGAGGAGGACGCAGAAACAGGCGAAGAAGGGGAGAGGTCCACCTTGGGATCAACATGATGTTGTTCCGTCGGAGGAACTGACTGAACAGTAACGGAGTTATTCGGGACAACAGAGGTTGAGAACAACCAAACAGGCAACCCAACAGTTAACCCGGGAAGGGACAACGTCGCCATGTAAGGAGCACCAACATTTCCAAAAGGAGGAAAATGACCAGGATTCCCTTCTGAGGGGATTCCTTGGTTGGTGAACTCCGAAAAAGTTGCCATCAAACTCAAAACCACACACGGGCTGAAAAAGAGTTAAGGGCACACGATCAAACGGTCAACAAGCAATATCTAAGCAGGCGTGTAATCGTGGGGGATTAATTTTACCACATTGGAAAATAAGAAGTTCTACCGTTTCATGTTTCAAGAGTCGAGAAACGATAAAAAGATGACTCTATCTCTTTCAGAGTTGATACAAGCGTGAAAGGACAAGCGCTTGACGGTCTTTTCAAGTTTAGGGAGTCAGAAAAGACCAAATGACTGCTCAGGGAAAACTAGGCACAAAGGGTGTACCAAATATCCGTGAACTGCAATATACACCTTGGTTTCAAAAATGAAACAGAAATCGACCAAGGACTTTCCGTACGTGCAGGTAGTCTCCCCGAATGCTGTGTTCGGTGTATCACGGGTATAGGGCGGCGGACTCGGCTTCCGGTGGATAAAGGATTGAAAACCTAGAGGGGTCTCCCTTTATATACGCGACGGTACGGGGAGCGCAAGTCCGTACTAGCGCTGTCTAAAGCCAACAGGCGAACGACAGCTGCTAGGTTTAACGACGCCGGAACACGTCTCTAGTCTAGACCTTCTAAATATGTTGCGTTAAGTTCCAATGTTGCCTTAGGTTAATTGAATAAATTTTATAGTTGATCTTCAATTAAGTTTCAATTTCCAGGCCCTATCGTATGTAGTGTCTCCTAAATGCAAGCTATATGCCACGATGCAACATTTTGTTCGATGAAAACTAGCTAAATGAGAGTTGAGAGCTTTTATACAAACAAAATGAACGGAATACAAACAAGAATGTCTCTAATGCAACTAATGCAATTGCACACTTTTCATCCAAACACTAATCACTAGCAATATGGAAAAGATCACAATTTGCACTAATTTAACAAAAGAAAAAGAGATTATTTTTTGATTTTCAATGTTTAATGGCTAATGTGCACTGAAAACAAAAGGAACAATTTGAGAAATGATATCTAAGAGAGCGAAGCAAACAACATTCACTCAACGAAGCAAGCAACCAAATCTCTAAATCGACCCAAAGTCTCTCAAATCGAAGAAAGACTCGAAAACTCTCAATGGACCGTGTGATCTAGGTCCAAAGCCAAGGCAAACGAATTCTGAATGAAGGAATGAACAATCACTCAAAAGACGCAGCAAAACGATCAAAGACTGTTAAGAGAGCGTGGAGAATCAATCAACAAATTGACAGGACAATCAAGACACCAAAACTCCCAAAGAGGGCTCGATTCACTATGCCACTAGATGCCCTAGGGCTCAAATCGTGAAATCGATAGACAGAGGCAAACAACCAAGGGATAGCGGTGAATTCCAGTCAAACAAGACTCCAACACACTCAGACAATCAGGAAATCAAGAAGAAAAGTACTGTTCAAGCTCAGAAAGCCAAAAAATGAAGAAACTCAAAAAAGTCACAGGGGTGGCGCGACTGTGGCCTTGAAACTAGCGCCAGAGGCCGAGTGGCGCGACACGGACAAATGCAACAAGCGCCAAGTGGCGCGACTGTCGGGTTAAAATCCGCGCCAGTCGAGTTCTTCAATAAAAATTAAAAAACAAGCTATTCTAAAAGTAGACCAATACAAGCTAAGCAAACCAAGAGGCTAAAATAATGAAAGAATCCAACGACCAATACAAGCTAAGCAAACCAAGAGGCTAAAATAATGGAAGAATCCAACCCAGAAGGTTCATCAAGCAAGGAGAAACAATCAAAGCGAACCAATGAACTACAGTCATAAAAGGAACCAAGGAAGAACTGGGACGTCCCCGATTAGGTTAATAATTTTGTTGATAGTCGTCCCTCTCGGACGGGCGATCCCTAGCCCGGCGGGGGTCGCGGCAAACAACCGATGCTGTGACAGCTCTGGTGGCTCAAAGACTTGGGATAAGAGCCTGCAGTTCCAACTAGATGCAAGAAGATGTCCAGATCCCTACGGCCACAGCGGTCAAATCTTACGATCTCCGCGGATGAACACCTGCACATAGAAGAAACGAACAGATACAAGCATAGGAACCAGCATACGTAACTAAACATCGATCAGAAAAGATATTACTCGCATTAACATGATGGAAAACGGAGTGGAACCATAATCATAGTCATCTATTAAGATGATAAACGAATAGAAGTTACAACCAAGTTCTGACGTCGCAGCTTCCTTCGAACGGGTCTCCGGTCGTCCACGTCTCGCAAAGCTCGCCAAGGAAAGGGAAACCTCTCCAGAGTCTCGTAACAATGGTCTCCTCGCTTGAATGGGCCTTAAGGGAAGGAAGGGATTCTTTACAACACAAAGGCACTTGGGAATAGGGAGATGCAAAGCTTCAGCACTTCAAGACTAGCTTGCCATGGATCTGAGCAAGCTTTTATAGATGGGGAAGGAGGGAGTTGGGATCCCTATTATTATGGGATGGGGCCTATCAACAAGGAAGGTTCCATAGAAGGTGGCAAAACTACTTCCCTTCCATAGAACTCCCGTAGCCAAACCTCCCAACTCAAGATAGGCAGTGGTTGTGAGTTTGTTGAACTCAACTTCCGCCATCCATATATAAAAAACAGTCCCTAAAATGGGTGGCGCGATTGCTGCTCTATGACAGAGCGCCAAGTGGCGCGACCTCTTTACAGGATTTTGATTGTGGCAGGCTCTTCAGAAGTCTACAGCGGTCTCTGAAAAGCCTTTCCTTTGATTTTTGGGGGGAGTATGTGAGGAAATGAAATGCCACTCAGAGGATGGTGATGGGTGAACTAAGGCAGCGTTTGAATCCCTGTTGGTTATCCCTGTCTGGGAAGGAATGAGTAGGGACGGTGACAAATTCTTTTGTGTATTCTGTCAAAAACTGAAATGAAGTTAAAACAAAATGGTATGAAATCATCTTACATCATTTGATCATATAAACACGACTTGTATCTTTATCTTTCTTAATCAATGGCATTGAGGCTACAAAGTGGGTGGAAGTCTTGAATAAGGTTTTCAACACCTCAAGATGGTCAAATCAGAACATCCAACAATTCAGTTTCGGATTTTGTGATGTTATACGATGGCTGGTATTAAAAAAAAAGGTAAAGATCCTTCACTTCTTAAAATTCACATGCACTCATACCTCCAAGTGCAAAAACATTGTTTTGGATGAACATTGTATTCGAGCTGCTGAAAGTGAACTTCTTCCTCCTAGAAACTAGCTGCCGATTTGTATACAATATTAGCTTCTGTTTGGAGAACATAATCATCATCATACTGATCAAACTGAGGCAAATCATCGGTATAAAACACATCATCAAGCATACATGTCATATCAACATCTCTCTCTTCTCCAAGATGATCTATAAAACAATCATTATCAGATCTATGACAACTGGGATAAGAAACAAAATGTTTTGGATCAACAACTTGTTCTTCTTCAATCAGCGAGCCATGGGCTTGAACATTATACTCATTCCTTGTGATGATCCTTTGCATCATCTCTTCCACTGCACTTACCAAAATGTCAAGCTTTACCTCTAGAGATGTCGATTCCTCCGGATCTATGTTTTTCATCTCTTATTCCTTCAACTTTGCCCTTCGGATCAACAAATGATCCTCTACATCTACTGCACTGTTCTGCATCTCTTCAAGTGTTGCAAGATTCCTTTCTCTTAGCTGAAACTCCATTTCTGGATCAAAGGCACCCGAGTAGTGCAAGAGAGCAGATTGAAGAGGAGGTCTTATATTAACTGGCATCGAATAATAAACTTGGTTAAATTTGGCAGAAAATTGTTGTACTGTCTCCCCTGACAGTCTTTTCAGCTGGTTATACTCTTTTATAATCAAGAAATGGTTCTATCTGATCACCCACCTATCGAGGAAAACTTTGAAAAACCGCTGGAAATTTGAGATGCTCGCATCAGGCAGGGTTTTGAACCAACTCTTGACTTTGCCTTGCAAAGAAAGAGCAAAAAGCCTAATACTGACATCCTCTTCATCAACTTCAACAAGGTCAAGAAAAGGCTCAAAATTCAGAACATGTCTCTCAGAAGTGATGTTGTTGCGTTCACCATCAAATCTTGGTAGATATAGGTCATGATTTTTAGGGAAAGCATGGGATATAGAATGTAAAATCAGAGGCTTGTATCGATCTGGAATTTTACAAGGTATAGGGGTATGTAAAAATGCTGCATAATTAGTCTTGGTCTCTTGAGGTTCATTAGTTTGAAGATGGTCATCAAAAGATTTGGAAGAAAGGTCTTGATCAAGCTCAAAAGCATGCAAACATTTGGTATTCACAATCTTCAAAGGGAAGGAATCAAATGCAGGCTGAAGATATTTTCTCAAATACAATATACTTTGCAAAGCCTTCCTGAAATTCTCGAGAAAAGAGAAGAAATAATTTATGACAAAGAACAAAATGTCTTGGATGAAATTCCAACTTGAATACCTGATCTTTCCATATTGTCCTTTCATGTTTCTGCTGGTCAGGTTCATCCTCCAGTGGAGTCCTTGGATTTGATCTCGAAACTGATTTAGAGTTGCCAGGTGAATGATTTCAGCCTTGCGGTGTCTGATCGTTGTCCACCATCAACAATCAGATCTGAACTTGATTACATTTTACTGAGGAAACAAGATGTTCAGTTCATAAACTAAACCGAAGATTGACAGAAGCAACGTTCATCTACTATGCACTTACAGAGCAAGAGCAGTTCGAAGGCTACCTGGCCAACTTCAGACTCCATCTATATTTTATAAAGAAAACAAAAAACTTTTCTTTTCCCAAATATGGTCACCACTATGTTAGCGCCTAAATCTACCTCAGGCTGAGAAAGGCAGAATCTAGGGTAACATCAAACCACGCTTAACCTGGTAGCTAGCCCTACCAGGTCGAGAGAGGGCTCTCTCCTTGTCAATATCAGCAAAAAAAAATGATCAATGAGGCTTGAGATGACTGAAGTGATGACTGATTTTAGGCTAGGTATGTGTACAGAGGTGTTTGATTGAATTTAATGATGTTTTGTTGGCTCAAATGTGAAAGGTAGATTTGGTCCTGGGGAATGAGGCTTAATTTTGCAGAGATCTCTATGGGGCAAGGTAGGCAACTGAGTTGGCACTTAAAATTGAGTGAGATGGAGAGGTTTTAGACAGATGAGAAGTTGAAAAGGGCATGAAGAAATCAGGGATCCTTTCCAATCAACTGAAAACATAAATAACTAAGCAAACCCTAGGTAAAGCACTGCACTTTCAATGTATTCTACCTCTATCTTTGTTTGATTTAGTTAAGATGAAATAAAGAGAGATATGGCATACATAAAACACATGTAGACTTACAATTATAGAAGATAACACAATACCAAAGCAAGATGCCACATGAATCCCATAAAGTGCTGCAAACCACTGGTCTATTCCTCAGCCAAACTGCTGAAATGAGTATACAATAAGCTCCAAGCTTTCCCAAAAGTCCAACCATGCTAATGAATGAAAAATAACAAGATATAGGCAAACAAAAAATCATCCTAGCCTCTAGGGGTCGAGCTCATGAGTTTAGGAGCTATTCCAACAAATTCTAAACTGAGAAACTAAAAAGTAGGCAGTGGAACAACTTGCCTCTAAAAACTAGGGAACTGATTCAAATGAGAAGTCTTTTCAGCTGGTTATACTCTTCTATAATTAAGAAAGGCAGTCTTGACATCCTCTTCATCAACTTCAAAAAGGTCAAGAAAAGACTCAAAATTCAAAACATGTCTCTCAACAGTGATGTTGTCGCGTTCACCATCAAATCTTGGTAGTTATAGGTCATGGTTTTTAGGGAAAGCATGAGATATAGGAGGTAAAATCAGAGGCTTGTATTGATATGGAATTTTACAAGGTATAAGGGTATGTAAAAATTCTTCAGAATCAGTCTTGGTCTCTTGAGGTTCATCAGTTTGAAGATGGTCATCACAAGATTCGGAAGAAAGGTCTTGATCAAGCTCAAAAGCATGCAAATCTTTGCTATTCACAATCTTCAAAGGGAAGGAAACAAATGCATGTCGAGGATCTTTTCTCAAATACAATATACTTTGCAAAGCCTTCTTGACATTCTTGGGAAAAGAGAAGAAATAATTTATGACAAAGAACAAAATGTCTTGGATTAAATTCCAATTTGAATACCTGATCTTTCCATATTGTCCTTTCATGTTTCTGCTAGTCAGGTTCATCCTTTAGTGGAGTCCCTGGATCTGATCTCGAAACTGATTTAGAGTTGCCAGGTGAATGATTTCAGCCTTGCGGTGTCTGATCATTGTCCACCATCAACAATCATATCTGAACTTGATTACATTTTACTGAGGAAACCAGATATTCACTTCATAAACTAAACCAGAGATTGACTGAAGCAACGTTCATCTACCATGCACTTGTAGAGCAAGAGCAATTCGAAGGCTACCTGCCCAACTTCAGGCTCCATCTATATTTTATAAAGAAAACAACAAACTTTTCTTCTCCCCAGTATGGTCACCACTATCTTAGCGCCTAAATCTACCTCAGGCTGAGAAAGGCAGAATCTAGGGTAACATCAAACCACGCTTAACCTGGTAGCTAGCCCTACCAGGTCAGGAGAAGGCTCTCTCCTTGTCAATCTCAGAAAAAAAATGATCAATGAGGCTTGAGATGACTGATGTGATGACTGATTTTAGGATAGGTATGTGTACAGAGGTGTTTGATTGAATTTAATGATGTTTTGTTGGCTCAAATGTGAAAGGCAGATTTGGGCCTGGGGAATGAGGCTCAGTTTTGCAGAGATCTCCATGGGGCAAGGTAGGAAACTGATTTTGCACTTAAAATTGAGTGAGATGGAGAGGTTTTAGACAGATGAGGAGTTGAAAAGGGCATGAATAACTCAGGGATCCTTTTCAATCAGTTGAAAACATAAATAACTAAGCAAACCCTAAGTAGAGCACTACACTTTCAATGTATTCTACCTCTATCTTTGTTTGATTTAGTTAAGATGAATTAAAGAGAGATATGGCATACATAAAACACATGTAGAATTAAAATGATAGAAGATAACACAATACCAAAGAAATATGCCACATGAATCCCATAAAGTGTTGCAAACAACTGGTCTATTCCTCAGCCAAACTGCTGAAATGAGTATACAATAAGCTCCAAGCTTTCCCAAAAGTCCAACCATGCTAATGACTGAAAAATCACAAGATATAGGAAAAAAAAAACTCATCCTAGCCTCTAGGGGTCAAGCTCATGAGTTTAGGAGCTGTTCCAATAAATTCCAAACTGAGAAACTGAAAAGTAGGCAGTGGAATAGCTTGCCTCTAAAAACTAGGGAACTGATTCATTCAGTTGTAAACTACCTTTTCATGGATGAATATACCTCTATGAGTGAAAATTTAGCATAATTACATAAAAATCCATCATTTCACATTGAATTACATCATGAGTTTGAAAATTAGAAAGAGAAAAGTCAAACTGTGAAGAAACTAGGTGAAAAACAGAGTATTTTTGGTCAAACTGACCAAAATTTCCCCAATGCGTTGCGCTAATTTCCCTATGCGTAGCGCCTGTTTGCAGCCACTTTTGGAGGCTTTCCCGGTGTCCAAATTTGCTCCAAGTGGGCTTGTTGGAAAGGTATTCCTGTCTACTTTCCAGAACAAATGGAATTTTTGAATGGGGCCTTCATTTTCCACTCCAAAATTGAGCTCTCCCAACATTTCTTCCTGTGTCAAAAAAGGGGCAGAAAGGTAATTTTTTGGGTATTTTTGACCTTTTTGGGGGCTCAAAACCTGTCAAAATTTCTTGGCCATTGTTAGGCATGCATATTTTTCTATGAAAAATCCAAAAATGTTTACTTTTCATCAAAAGGAGTCCCCCATCAAAAGCGAGCGCCAGGTGGCGTGGCGCATTGGGCAGAAAAGTCCGTTTTTTGAGCCAAAATTTCAAAAATTACAAAAAGTGTCCCAATTTTTTTGAAATTTGGGCTAAGTGTCCTCCCTTAAGAGCTGTGTTGGGCCAAGGAAGCCTCAGCCAATATTTGAAGTCTATCATGCTCTTTTCGCCTCTTTGATACCTTCTTCAACTTGGCCTTCAAGTTCCTGATTCTTGCTTTGCACACCTGGTTTCTCGCCCAGTAATGGTGGGCCATGTGCCTCAACATGTTTTTCTCTTTTTTGGCCTTCTCCAGAATCTTTTCCAAATGTATTTTTATCCTTTCGAGCCAAGATTCACGATCAGCTTCAATTTCTTGTTCAAGTGGTGTCAACTTGGTTTTCCTCTTCTTGGCAGCTTGCCAGTTTTCTCGTATGTTTTGCAGCTCCGTAATGGTTTGTTGGTCCTCTAGCTGCTTGTTTATTTGCTCAAGGTATTTGATTATCCACTTGGATCTTTCAAGGTTAAGGGAAAAATCATTAATGTCCGCCTGTTGCTCCTAAATGATCTCCCTGAACTTTGAGCTTTGTGGCCCAAATCTGTGTCATCATCCTGAATAAGAATGAAATCTGTCTCCTACTCTCCTAAAGGCCCCTCATCATGTAATGGCCTCTTGCCCTTGTCCTAAACCTGCTCTGCCGATGGAGGAAACGAGACCCCTTCCACCCTGGGTGGAGATAATACTCGCTTTGCTGCTGCAAACAACCTTTTAGTGCCCTTTTGGTAGGTGACAAACACCAGCACACTAGTAGTCTGTGTCTCATGACCATCCTGCTGATGTGAAGGTCCACCTGTCTCATGAAAAGATTCTTAATGTACCTAAGGAGCCATGAAGAACTCATGATAAATGAAATCCTCCCATGAGATGTCCTGCAAACCAAGCTGATGCATGACCACAATTTTGATGAGTGCAAAATGATATATACTGTTATACTGTTGTTGAGGAGTTTTCTTTTGCACTAGGGTCGTCATATTCTCAATATTTAGGCACATGAAGTAGGGGAGAGTCATCATTCTCACCCTGGTAAAGTGCATCAACAATATGATGTGATAGGCATATAGGCAAGAAAACCGGCCCTCACAGCTGAAATACTCAATTATGAGTTTCATCAAGGGAGCATATGAGTCTTTCAGGTACCGAAAGGGAAAAAATCTGCTGAGTTGTCTCAAATAACCAGGCTTGATGTATGGCTCATAATGTTCCCTTTCAATTTTTTTCCTTTTTTTCCACTGCTCATCGACTTTTGGGATGCCAGTTACTAGAGAAATGGACTTCGGTGTCAAGGTAAATGTCACACTTGCTAGAGTGACTTGGCCATTATGTAGATGAAGCACAAACAACCTGGCCAACTCATGATGGTATTGAACTCTCTCTACCATCTCGCAAAACTGATAACAAGATTGGTGTTGAAAGCATGTGACAGCAGGAGGGCAAGCCTGCAGCTCGGCAAGTGAAGTAGGTTCCTCTCGTATATGTTTACCACCCTTGTGAGGTCTCCTTGGTGCATGCGTTTCTATAGGAGAATCACTGTGTGTCTCCTCATCTTGGTCATAGGAGGGATCAGACTCCATGTTTGCTAATGTGTGAGTTTTCTTGATGAGTATGAAGAGATTTATGGTGTTTTTAGTTTTTTGCTACCAAGGATGAGAATGTATGAGGGATTGTGGAGGGAAAGGATATGAGGGGTTTTGGGAATGATATGGAATTTTTTTTTGGGAATAGGGGTTTTATGGAATTTTTGGAATATAGGAATTAGGGAATGAGTGGATGAAACTGGAAAATAAATGGAGCGAGAGAGTGAGGGAGTGGTGGAGTGGACTTGGCAGCAAAATCACAAATGCAAACCCTAGGCAATTGGTTTTTGAACAAAAATTACAAAGAGTTAGGGTTTGAGTTTTTCCACACTAAACCACCATAAATTTTAAGAAAAACTCTTTCACTAGCAAGGAAAAAGGCTTGAATTACTTGCACACCATAAGATTGAGCAAATTTGGAAATTTGAGAGAGTTTATAGGTGGAATCGGGCTTGCAGCTCTATGCACCACGCCTGTTATATGCGTCGCGCAAATGTATTTTTTACATTGTGGAGGCCAGCCCAATGCGCCGCGCCTCTCGCCCAATGCGCCACACCCACGAACATGCACATTTTTTCCTGCAATTTTGCTTCCTTATGTTCAACACGGACTTCTCTTGCTCAATCTTTCTTCTTTAAATGCAAATGAGCTCTTTGAATCATGAAAAATGACTTAGATACAAGAGATTTTGATTTTTTATTTGCCTTTCAGGGGATGGAGCTGCTGAAGCTTAGCAAGGTGACCATGGTTGCCACTGAAGTTATTTACATATGAGAGAACTTAAATTACATCAATTTATACAATAAAAACCTAAAATACTCTTTTTTTCCTCAAAACAGGGTTTTGAGGAAAAATACATTTCTGAGCATGCGTTTATGAAATTTATTAGTATTGGAACTTTATTCAACCTCCTCATGCACTTGCTCACCGTTATTGGACATTTTGAAGACCTTTTTGATGAAACCCTAGACCTAATGAAACTGAAACCCTAGAAATGAATCTTGCAAATTTAAAGACTAAAAGTGACTGTAGATGATCT
The DNA here is from genome assembly GCA_034641835.2 of Pinus albicaulis. Taxonomy (NCBI): domain Eukaryota; kingdom Viridiplantae; phylum Streptophyta; class Pinopsida; order Pinales; family Pinaceae; genus Pinus; species Pinus albicaulis. Next base: position 1,268,476,808 of record CM076583.1, on the reverse strand, counting down.
TGATGAATGGAAATGGGCCAAAAGGTAAAGGACATGACAGAAAATGTACAACTAGCCACTACTATTAGATGATCCATGCTCCTAATGGAATGCAGCTGATTGAGCGAGACACCTAATATGAAATGCAAGAAGAGAATTTGGTCATTGAGAGAGGGATGAAGATACCGACACTAACATTGGCTCCAATGGGGATGGTAGCTCCTTGGAGGTGCCAAGAACTACAAATCTTTAGAAAGCAGACAATGCCTTCATCCATTGGGCAATGGAGTCAAAAACTCAAGCTGAAATGCATGACTGAAAACTGATGACTTGACGACACAAATTGATTCTCACTCAACTAAAAACTGACTCGATACTTAAACACAACCGACAAACTAGAAAATATGCTCAATATGAAGCTTATTCAATACAACCTACTCTAGTTGTTCCATTCATCACCTGATCAAGTGAAATGAAACAACCAATGCAACCAAGTAAGTATTTCGACTGCTGTTTGAATTCTCTGCAAGTGCTCGCTTATGAACAACAAGAGAGAACTACTAAAAGATAACTCCCATGAAAACTTGGGAACAGATCCGTTGAATGATATGGATTCTCTATCCGCCTCCAAAAACACTGCATAAGGATCTTCAAGTTCATGCACACTAGGACTTAGCTCATCCAATGGATTACTTCTCTTCTCCTCATACCATGAATGAAAACTTTGTTTTGAGCTTTGTGACGAGACTCCTGCTAAAAATGACAAAGAAACCAGCTGCCAGATCAAGTTTATATCAGCACACGTTTCAAGCTCACATGCAGTCAAAGTATTTGACCTCATCCAACACATCAACTATTGGATCGTGAAAAACTTGAAAAGACTGCTGCAACCCATTTTCTATTGGTTCTGATGAGATTACATGATTTCCTACAGGTTGCTCATTTGAAGATATACTCTGCAATTTACCCTTCAAAAAATGAAATGATTCAAAACAAAATGGTAAAGAATCATCTTGTATCATTTGATCATATGTGCCAGCTTCCATGTCTTCATCTACAACTTGACAATCAATGGCATTCGGGGGCTGCAAATCTGGATATGAGAAGTCTTGAACAAGGTTTTTTTTTCCCTCAAGATGGTCCAAATCAAGATTTGTTGACAGTTGATTTTGGATTGCATGAATGTTGCCTCTGATGAACTGAAAAGAAGCAAAAAAAAAAGGCAAATAACCTTCACTTACTTCAAAATTCGCTGCACTTTCCTCATCATTTCCATAGTTGATATGTGATGGCTGAACCTTGTATTCGAGCTATTGAAAGTGAAATTCTTCTTCCTAGAAACTAGCTGCTGATTTGTCTGCAAGATTAGCTTCTGTTTGGAGAAAATAATCATCATCATACTGATCAAACTGAGGCAAATCATCGGTATAAAACACATCATCAAGCATACATGTCATATCAACAGCTCTCTCTTCTCCAAGATGATCTATAAAACAATCATTATCAGATCTATGACAACTGGGATAAGAAACAAAATGTTTTGGATCAACAACTTGTTCTTCTTCAATCAGCGAGCCATGGGCTTGAACATTATACTCATTCCTTGTGATGATCCTTTGCATCATCTCTTCCACTGCACTTACCAAAATGTCAAGCTTTACCTCTAGAGATGTCGATTCCTCCGGATCTATGTTTTTCATCTCTTCTTCCTTCAACTTTTCCCTTCAGATCAACAAATGAGCCTATACATCTACTGCACTATTATGCATCTCTTCAAGTGTTGCAAGATTCCTTTCTCTTAGCTGAAACTCCATTTCCGGATCAAAGGCACCCAGGTAGTGCAAGAGAGCGGATCGAAGAGGAGGTCTTATATTAACTAGCATCGAATAATAAACTTGGTTAAATCTGGAAAAAAATTGTTGTACTATCTCCCCTAGCAGTCTTTTCAGCTGGTTATACTCTTCTATAATCAAGAAAGGATTCTGTCTGATCACCCACTTGTCGAGGAAAACTTTGAAAAACTGCTGGAAATCTGAGATGCTCGCATCCATTAGGGGAATTTTGAGGTCTAAAATGGGCCTCATAAGAAAAATGTACAACAAAAATAAACTTTATAACAACCAATAGGATTCAAGATGATGATGTCAACCATGTGGGTTGATTCACCATTTTTTAAATAAAAGGGTAAAAATATTAAAAAGTAATAAAATAATAAAACTACTTTTTCAACTCGTATTTTCAACTTATCTCCCAAATTTTTTACTCAAATTTCAAGCGGGAGTACTTGTTGGATGCGAAATTTAATTCCTCATCCAAGGAGTACACATGTTGCATACTTTCGATGAACTCTACTACACGAAAAATGAGAAATACATAAAAAACATGATTGTAATCACGTTTTTTTATTTATTTCTAATTTTTCATATAGTAGGACCCATCGAAAGTATGCAACATGGGTACTCCTTGGATGGGGAATTAAATTTCGCATCCAACGAGTACTCCCGCTCGAAATTTGAGTAAAAAATTTGGGAGATAAGTTGAAAAAGTCGTTTTTCCTTTTTTCCCTCTAAAATTTGATGATGTCATCAAATCTTATTTGATTTTTTCCACTATTATTTTATAATTTCCTTAGGAGGCCCATTTTAGACCTCAAAATTCCCCTAATGAGGCAAGGTTTTGAACCAACTCTTGACTTTGCCTTGCAAAGAAAGAGCAAAAATCCTAATACTGACATCCTCTTCATCAACTTCAAAAAGGTGAAGAAAAGACTCAAAATTCAGAACATGTCTCTCAGAAGTAATGTTGTCGCGTTCACCATCAAATCTTGGTAGATATAGGTCATGATTTTTAGGGAAAGCATGGGATATAGGAGGTAAAATCAGAGGCTTGTATCGATCTGGAATTTTACAAGGTATAGGGGTATGTACAAATGCTGCAGAATTAGTCTTGGTCTCTTGAGGTTCATCAGTTTGAAGATGGTCATCACAAGATTCGGAAGAAAGGTTTTGATCAAGCTCAAAAGCATGCAAATATTTAATATTCACAATCTTCAAAGGGAAGGAATCAAATGCAGGCCGAGGATCTCTTCTCAAATACAATATACTTTGCAAAGCCTTCTTGACATTTTCTGGAAAAGAGAAGAAATAATTTATGACAAAGAACAAAATGTCTTGGATGAAATTCCAACTTGAATACCTGATCTTTCCATATTTTCCTTTCATGTTTCTGTTGGTTAGGTTCATCCTCCAGTGGAGTCCTTGGATCTGATCTCAAAACTGATCTAGAGTCGCTAGGTGAATGATTTCAGCCTTGCGGTGTCTGATCGTTGTCCACCATCAACAATCAGATCTGAACTTGATTACATTTTACTGAGGAAACCAGATGTTCAGTTCATAAACTAAACTGGAGATTGACTGAAGCAGCGTTCATCTACTATGCACTTGTAGAGCAAGAGAAATTCGAAGGCTACCTGGCCAACTTCAAGCTCCATCTATAGTTTATAAAACAAACAAAAAACTTTTCATCTCCCCAGTATGGTCACCACTATGTTAGCACCTAAATCTACCTCAGGCTGAGAAAGGCAGAATCTAGGGTAACATCAAACCACGCTTAACCTGGTAGCTAGCCCTACCAGGTCGGGCGAGGGCTCTGTCCTTGTCAATCTCAGCAAAAAAATGATCAATGAGGCTTGAGATGACTAATGTGATGACTGATTTTAGGTTAGGTATGTGTACAAAGGTGTTTGATTGAATTTAATGATGTTTTGTTGGCTCAAATGTGAAAGGCAGATTTGGGCCTAGGGAATGAGGCTCAATTTTGCAGAGATCTCTATGTGGCAAGGTAGGAAATTGATTTGGCACTTCAAATTGAGTGAGATGGAGAGGTTTTAGATATATTAGGAGTTGAAAAGGGCATGAAGAACTCAGGGATCCTTTTCAATCATCTGAAAACATAAATAACTAAGCAAACCCTAGGTAGAGCACTGAACTTTCAATGTATTCTACCTCTATCTTTGTTTGATTTAGTTAAGATGAAATAAAGAGAGATATGGCATACATAAAACACATGCAGACTTAAAATTATAGAAGATAACACAATACCAAAGCAAGATGCCACATGAATCCCATAAAGTGCTGCAAACCACTGGTCTATTCCTTAGCCAAACTATTGAAATGAGTATACAATAAGCTCCAAGCTTTCCCAAAAGTCCAACCATGCCAATGAATGAAAAATTATAAGATATAGGAAAAAAAAAACTCATCCTAGCCTCTAGGGGTCAAGCTCATGAGTTTAGGAGCTGTTCCAACAAATTATAAACTGAGAAACTAAAAAGTAGGCACTGGAACAACTTGCCTCTAAAAACTAGGGAACTGATTCATTCAGTTGTAAACTATATTTTCATGGATGAATCTACCTCTATGAGTGAAAATTTAGCATAATTACATCAAAAACCATCATGTCACATTGAATTACATTAGGAGTTGAAAATTAGAAGGAGAAAAGTCAAACTGTGAAGAAACTAGGCGAAAAACAGAGTATTTTTGGTCAAACTGAGCAAAATTTCCCCAATGCACCGTGCTGATTTCCCTATGCGTAGCACCTATTTGCAGCCACTTTTGGAGGCCTTCCCTGTGTCCAAATTTTTTCCAAGTGGTCTTTTTGGAAAGGTCTACTTGTCTACTTTCCGTAACAAGTGGAATTTTCAAATTTGGCCTCCATTCTCCCCTCCAAAATGGATTTCTCCCAACACTGCTTCCTGTGTGTCAAAAAAGGGGTAGAAAGGTCATTTTTTGTGTATTTTTGACCTTTTTGGGGGCTCAAAACTTGTCAAAATTTCTTGGCCATTGGTAGGCATGCATATTTTTCCATGAAAAATCCAAAAAATTTTAGTTTTCATCGAAAGGATTCCCCCATCAAAAGCGAGTGCCAGGTGGTGCGATGCATTGGGCAGAAAAGTTTGTTTTTTGAGCCAAAAATTCAAAAATTACAAGAAGTGTCCCAAATTTTTTGAAATTTGGGCTGAGTGTCCTCCCTTAAGAGCTGTGTTGGGCCAAGGAAGCCTCAGCCAAGATCTGAAGTCTATCATGCTCTTTTCACCTTTTTGATACCTTCTTCAACTTGGCCTTCAAGTTCCTGATTCTTACTTTGCACACCTAGTTTCTCGCCCAGTAATGGTGGGCCATGTGCCTCAACATGTTTTTCTCTTTTTTGGCCTTCTCCAGCATCTTTTCCAAATGCATTTTTATCCTTTCAAGCCAAGATTCATGATCAGCTTCAATTTCTGGTTCAAGTGGTGTGAACTTTGTTTTCCTCCTCTTGGCAGCTTGCCGGTTTTCTCGTATGTTTTGCAGCTCCATAATGGTTTGTTGGTCCTCTAGCTTCTTGTTTCTTTGCTTAAGGTATTTTATTATCCACTTGGCTCTTTCTAGGTTGAGGGACAAAGCATTAATGTCCGCCTGTTTCTCCTGAATGATCTCCCTGAACTTTGAGCTTTGTGGGCCCAAATCTGTGTCATCATCCTGAATAAGAATGAAATCTGTCTCCTGCTCTCCTAAAGGCCCCTCATCATGTAATGACCTCTTGCCCTTGTCCTGAACCTGCTCTACTGATGGAGGAAACAAGACCCCTTCCACCTCGGGTGGAGATAATACTCGTTTTTCTACTACAAACAACCTTCTAGTTCCCTTTTGGTAGGTGACAAACACTGGCACACTAGCGCTCTATGTCTCATGACCCTCCTGCTGATATGAAGGTCCACCTGTCTCATGAAAAGCTTCTGAAGGTACCTGAGGAGTCATGAAGAACTCATGAGAAATGAAATCCTCCCATGAGATGTCCTGCAAACCAAGCTGATGCATGACCACAATTTTGATGAGTGCAAAATGATATATACTGTTATACTGTTGCTGAGGAGTTTTATTTTGCACTAGGGTGGTCATCTTCTCAATATTTCGGCACATGAAGTAGGGGAGATTCATCATTCTCACCTTGGTAAAGTGCATCAACAATCTGATGTGATAGGCATATAGGCGAGAAAACCGACCCTCATAGCTGAAATACTTAATTATGAGTTTCATCAAGGGAGCATATGAGTCTTTCAGGTACCGAAAGGGAAAAAATATGCTAATTTGTCTCAAATAACCAGGCTTAATGTATGGCTCATAATGTTCCCTGTCAATTTTCTACCTTTTTTTCCACTTCTCACCGACATTTGGAATGCCAGTTGCTAGAGAAATGGACTCTGGTGTCAAGGTAAATGTCACACCTGCTAGAGTGACTTGGCCATTATGTAGATGAAGCACAAACAACCTGGCCAACTCATGATGGTACTGAACTCTCTCTACCATCTCACAGAACTGATAATAGGATTGGTGTTGAAATCATGTGACAGCAAGAGGGCAAGCTTGCAGCTCGACAAGTGAAGTGGGCTCCTTTCGTATATTTTTACCACCCTTGTGAGGTCTCCTTGGTGCATGCATTTCTGTAGGAGAATCACTGTGTGTCTCCTCATCTCGGTGATAGGAGGGATCAGACTCCATGTTTGCTAATGTGTGAGTTTTCTTGATGAGTATGAAGAGATTTATAGTGTTTTTAGTTTTCTTCTACCAAGGATGAGAATGTATGAGGGATTGTGGAGGGAAAGGATATGAGGGGTTTTTGGAATGATATGGACAAGTTTTTTGGGAATAGGGGTTTTAGGGAATTTTTGGAATATAGGAATTAGGGAATGAGTGGATGAAACTGGAAAATAAATGGAGGAGTGAGAGAGTGAGGGAGTGGTGGAGTGGACTTGGCAAAAAAATCACAAATGCAAACCCTAGGCAATTGGTTTTTGAACAAAAATTGCAAAGAGATAGGGTTTGAGTTTTTTCACACTAAACCACCATAAATTTTAAGAAAAACTCTTCACTAGCAAGGAAAAAGGCTTGAATTACTTGCACACCATAAGATTGAGCGAATTTGGAAATTTGAGAGAGTTTATAGGTGGAATCGGGCTTGCAGCTCTATGCGCCGCGCCACAAACCCAACGCACCGCGCCTGTTATATGCGTCCCGCCAGTGTATTTTTTACACTGTGGAGGCTGCCCCAATGCGCCGCGCTGCTTGTATGCGCTGCGCCTCTCACTCAATGCGCCGCACCCACGAAAATGCACAGTTTTGCTCCCTTTGTTCAACACGGCCTTCTCTTGCTCAATCTTTCCTCTCCGAATGCAAATGAGCTCTTTGAATCATGAAAAATGACTTATATACAAGAGATTTTGATTTTTTGTTTGCCTTGTAGGGGATGGAGCTGTTGAAGCTTGGCAAGGTGACTAGGGTTTCCACTGAAGTTATTTACATATGAGAGAACTAAAATTACATCAATTTATACAATAAAAACCTAAAATACTCTGTTTTTCCTCAAAACAGGGTTTTGAGGAAAAATACATTTCTGAGCATGAAATTAGAAAATTTATTGGTACTGGAAATTTATTCAACCTCCTCATGCACCTTCTGACCGTTATTGGACCTTTTGAAGACCTTTTTGATGAAACCCTAGACCTAATGAAACTGAAACCCTAGAAATGACTCTTGCAAATTTAAAGACAAAAAGTAACTGCAGATGATCTTGATGAATGGAAATGGGCCAGCAGGTAAAGGACATGAGGGAAAATGTACAACAAGCCACTACTGTCAGATGATCCATGCTCCTAATGGAATGCAGTTGACTAAGTGAGACACCTAATATGCAATGCAACAAGAGAATTTGATCATTGACGGAGGGATGAAGATACTGACACTAACAGGACTGGTACATGGGGTACGTAGGATAGCACGCGGATCCGTCTATTCATGAGATTAAGACAAATTTAAAACAATAGTTTTGGAAGCCTAAGTCCTACTCTCAAATAGTTGTTGACTTAAAAGACTTTAAATAGGGACCCACTGAATCGGTATGGGAAGCTGATCAGCGGTTAATGAAGGTTATCAGAGATGGGTAATTTCAGTATGATGATAGGCAACACAAGGAATGGTTTATCGCTATGTTGTTGCCTCACCTGAGCGGAACTATCAGTCAGCAGGCGATTGCAACGCAAGAGAAAGCCTTGGATATTGCTATGAAACTAGAGGTTGTGCCAAGATATGATGCCCAATTTGGGGTGCAGAAGATAAAGGGATAGCTGGAGGCAATGCACCTTGAAATACATAATTTGTGAAAAGAACGAGGGAAAGAGGCTAGCCCAGACATATGGTGAATAAGATGCAAGGTGTCCGGCCATACCAAGGATGAGTGTCCTCTACTGATAGATTACATGCAAGCTGGTGGACCCAGCCCATTGTACCCTAAGGAGGCTGCAGGGCCAAGTGGTCCGACGTTATGGTGCACTGATTTTCGTGTTGCTAGGATACACGACACTAACCACTATCCCCGTCTTGGTGCTTATGTTCAGAATTGAAGTGGAAATGGTGTCAATTCTTCTCCCTTATGGGACATGATGAGCATAACTGTCGAACCTATGACTTGATGATAGATCGAGGAAACCTATACAGGGTATAGGCTGACCCTTCTTCACCACTATCTCCCTCAAGCAGAGGAGATTCCCCATCAAGGGGAAGGGGAGGGGGAAGGGGTGGAGGCACATGTCAGGGAAGAGGACAATTGATATGTTACAACTGTGGAGAAATGGGGCACTTTGCGAAGGATTGTCCGAACCCTGTGAGACAATCTTACCGATATGGTCGACAATTGGACCATGTGATTGAAGACTATCAAATCCTGATAGAAAAAATGAAGGAAAAATAGCAGACACCTACGCAGAATGTGTAGAGGGTTAAGGCGGAACCACGTGATAAAGGACCAAGTATTAATGTCATAACGCGCAGCGGCATGGCTACTGGGGGAGTGTTGGACATCGGATAAACCAACACTCCCCGTGTGTTTCGCGACATGGACTAACCACCTTTCGTGGATCCTTATCTCTGGCGATGCGATCGTTGACTAACACCTGCGGGTTTGGGTCTAATGGAAATCGTGATTCACAACAAGTGGTATCAGAGCTGTTTCGGCTTCAAGGGGATGCCTTTGCTGCTGAGGGTTTTTTGCTTGGGCCTGAGGTAGACCCTGTTCAGTGGGAGATCTGCGGGATTGATTCTTGCGGTGAAAGAAGATGGCGAGCGGTGGAAAGATAGAGATTGAGAAATTTAATGGTCAAAGTTTTGAGTTGTGGAAGCTCAATATGGAGGATCTGCTGGTGGATAAAGATCAGTGGATCGCGGTAGATCTAGGTACTAAACCAACACAATGTCAGATGAAGACTGCAAGAAACTGGATCGGAAGGCTAAGAGCAAAATAAGGTTGTGTGTCTCAGATTCAGTATTGTTGAATGTATCTGGGGAAGCTATGGTGAAGAATTTGTGGGAAAAACTTGGGACTTTGTACCAATCTAAGTCTCTGGTGAATAAGTTGTTCCTGCGGAAAAAGCTATATAACTTGAGGATGAAGGATGGAGACTCGGTGACAGAGCATCTGAATGCCTTCAATATTGTGGTAAGTCAGCTGTCATCTATTGATATTAAAATATCAGATGAAGATAAGTGCATCAGTTTGTTGTGTTCTCTAGCAGACTCATGGGACAGTCTGGTTATTGCAATAGGTGGCAATACAACTACCTTGAATTTTGATGACATTTTCTCAGCCTTGCTGTCGGAGGAAATGAGACGGAGAAATATGGAGGGTCAAAATAGAGATGCCTTATCTGTAAGAGGAAGGTCCCAGAACAGAAACAAGAATAAGGGTTCAAGTGGGAGATCCAAATCTAGAGGGAGATCTAAATCTCCTGGAAAGTTTGTAAAGGTGTGCTGGAAATGCGGAAAGGAAGGGCACTACAAAAAGGACTGCAGATCTAAAGCTCCTGAGAAAGGAAAGGGATCTGATGATGCTCCTTCTCCAGAGGCAAAAACCACCTCGGATGAAGTGGGGATGTGTATTTGGCTTCTTCTTCAAATACACATGTAGATCATGAGTCATGGTTGATTGACTCAGGTGCATCCTTTCACTTCACTCCCCATAGGGAGTGGTTCTGCGAGTATGAGAAATATGATGGTGGTGATGTATTCCTAGGGGATGATAGGAAGGCCAGAATTGTCGGACGTGGAAAGGTCAAGCTGAAGCTGCAAGGTGGAAGGATTAGAACACTTCCTGGTGTTCTGCATATTCCTGCATTGGCCAGAAATATGATTTCTGTAAGCAAGATGGATGATGCAGGTGTAAAAACAGTGTTCGAGAAAGATGCCTGCAAGATGGTTCGGGGAGCACTAGTATTAATGCGAGGAGTTCGGACTGGAACTCTGTACAAGCTACAAGGTAGCACTGTTATTGATGGGTGTAACAGTTATGTGGTTCCTGAAAGTGGAGCGGAAAGCCTAGTTGTCTCTGGAGAAAAGACCATGCTATGGCATCAAAGGCTTGGACATATTGGAGAGAAGGGCCTTCGGATATTGCATAGAAATGGTATGGTAGAAGGTATGTCTAATTGCTCTCTGGATTTCGATTTCTGTGAACATTGTGTATATTGGAAGCAGAATCGGGTGAGTTTTCCTTCTGGTGCTAAGAGGGCGAACAAGATATTAGAACTTGTGCACAGTGATGTGTTTGGACCTGTGTCAGTTCCATCACTGGGAAAGTCTATGTACTATGTTTCATTCATAGATGACTTCTCAAGGAATACATGGATATATTTCTTGAGGAAGAAATCTAAAGTCTTTGACAAATTTAAAGAATTTAAGGCTCTGGTGGAAAACCAGATAGAGAAGAAGATAAAGGCGTTGAGGACAGATAATGGTGGGGAGTTCTGCAAGAAGGAATTTGAAGAGTTCTGTAAGAAGTGTGGTATAGCACGGCAGAAGACTACTCCATACACACCTCAGCAAAATGGAGTTGCAGAAAGAATGAATAGAACACTGATGGAAAAGGCAAGAAGCATGCTCAGTGGTACCGGGTTAGGACAAGAATTCTGGGCAGAGGCAGTGGAAACTGCATGTTACTTAGTTAACAGATCACCTTCATCGGCGTTGGAGGATAAGACCCCACATGAGGTATGGACTGGTAAGAAACCCTCTATTTCACATCTAAGGGTATTTGGATGTGATGCATATGTACATGTTCCAAAGGAGAAAAGGACCAAGTTGGATAATAAATCTGAAAGGTGCATCTTTATTGGGTATAAGTATGGTTTAAAGGGTTACAAGCTTTGGAACCCAGAAACAAGGAAGGTTGTGTACAGCCGAGATGTGGTGTTTAGAGAGGTGAAAGATGTTGTTACACATGAAGTCATACCAAAGGAACCTGAGAAGATAGAGTTTGAGCTAAAGGAGGATGAATCAGACTCTACAACAGAAGAAGACTCAGAAGATGAAGAGCCACAAACTCCAGCTTTGAGAAGATCAGTTCGGGAAAGAAGGCAAATAGAAAGGTATAGTCCATCTGCTTTCTGTTAAGGTTTTGCCTTAACTATAACTGATGATGAACCTAGAACTGTCAGGGAGGCAGTAGATTCAGAGGATGGAAAACTCTGGAAGGAGGCCATGGTTGATGAAATGGCATCCTTGCACAAAAATGAGCCGTGGGATCTGGTGGAGTTGTCGGCTGGAAGGAAGCCCATCGGGAGCAAATGGGTGTTTAAAAAGAAGATGAATGTAGAAGGCAAGGTGGAGAAATACAAAGCTCGGTTGGTAGCAAAAGGTTATTCCCAAGTGCCAGGAATTGATTTTGGTGATATTTTCTCTCCTGTTGCCAAAGTTACTTCTATTAGATTACTTTTATCTGTTGCTGCTGCATTTGATTTTGAGATAGAACAGATGGATGTGAAGATAGCATTTCTTCACGGGGATCTAGAAGAGGAGATCTACATGAAGCAACTTGAAGGCTTTATGGTGAAGGGTAAGAAAGAACTGGCATGAAGGTTGAAGAAGTCTCTGTATGGGTTAAAACAGTCACCAAGGATGTGGTATCAGAAATTTGATACCTATATACGGGGACTTGGCTTCACCAGAAGCAAGGAGGATCACTGTGTTTATTTTAAATTAATTGGTGACCGTGTTATTTATTTGGTCTTGTATGTGGATGATATGTTGTTGATTGGAAATGACAAGAAATTATCCAAGATTTGAAGACCCAACTGTTCTCCAAATTCGACATGAAGGATCTGGGTGTTGCAAACTATATTTTGGGCATGGAAATTAAGAGAGATCGGGCAAAGAGGAAGCTCTGGTTAAACCAGAGGAAGTATGTCGAGACTATATTGCAGAGGTTCAATATGCAGGATAGTAAAGCGGTGAATGTTCCTATTCCTGTAGGTGTAAAGCTATCTGCTGAACAGTGTCCCAAGACACAAGAAGAAGAGGAGTATATGTCCCGTGTTCCATATGCAAGTGCAGTGGGTTGCTTGATGTATGCAATGGTCTGTACTAGACCAGACATTGCACATGCAGTGGGAGTATTGAGCAGGTTTATGTCAAACCCAGGGAAGGAGCATTGGACAGCAGTGAAGCGGGTTTTCAGATATTTACGTGGCACTAGTGATTATGGCTTGTGCTACCAGGGAAGACCAGGATTGGAAATAATGTTGGACATTCATGGTTTTGTTGATGCAGACTGGGCTGGAGATCTGGACCGAAGAAGATCTACAAGTGGGTATGTGTTTAGCCTATTTGGAGGTGCAGTCAGTTGGATGAGTAAAAGACAGTCTGTAGTGGCACTTTCAACTACAGAGGTAGAATACATAGCAGCCACTCATGCAAGCAAGGAAGCAGTTTGGTTGTAGAGATTGTGTTCAAGTATGGGGTTGGTATAGCAAGCTATAAGGATAGACTGTGATAGCCAAAGTGCAATTTTCTTGGCTAAGAACCCTGCTTATCATTCAAAGACGAAGCACATTGATGTTCAATATCACTTTGTTAGAGATATGGTTGAAGCTAAAAGGATGTTGCTGGTAAAGGTGGACACTTTGAAGAATGTTGCAGATGCATTAACGAAATATGTGAGCACTTAGAAGTTCTCTTGGTGTAGAGAAACAATGGGTGTTGAAGAATTGGCCAAATAACTAAGCTCTCCTGTGGCCCCCTGTGGAAAGAAAACAACAAGTGGGAGAATGTTGGGTATGTGTTATATTCTTTCCACGATTAGCCCCACGCACTGTACGTTGCGCCGGGCATAGCAGGGGGGTCACAGGGGGGGTGGCAGACCCCCCTGTCGAGGTTCGGGGCTGCGCCCCAGCGAAATTTTTTTTGGTATGTGGTCCCACTCATATGCGGACCACCCATGTTTTGTGCATGAGTTTGCACATGGTTTTGGGGTACGATGGTTTTTGACCCCTGGTATTTTGTAGATCTGGTCAAGGGAACTATGGTTATGTTCTAATCTAGGGTTAATGGATTGAGGTTTGTGTATGCTTCGGCATGTATATATATGTGTTGTAACACTAAAAGAAATATAATGAAAAATCAAGCTGGTCGTCCCAATTTGGGGTCCAGGGGAAAATCTCTGTGTTTATCTATTTTATGTTTTATGCTCTCGCTATTGTTTATTTTCTCTTATAATATTCGTGTGTAGATAATTTCTGTTCAGGGTTAAAACCTACATTTGGTATCAGAGCGTAGGTCACGAGTTCGATACACACCCGGCTAGCGTTGGGGGGGAGATTGTTGGACATTGGATAAACCAACACTCCTCGTGTGTTTCGCGACATGGACTAACCACCTTTCATGGATCCTTATCTCTGGCGATGCGATCGTTGACTAACACCTGTGGGTTTTGGTCTAACGGCAATCGTGATTCACAACAGGGAGCTGAGGAGAAAGTTGCGGCTGAATCTCTTATATGGAAAGCAACTGTCAAGCAGGAAAGCTTGGACCTACAAAAGGAAAAGGAAACCTTCGTCGTAACTCACAAAGACTTTACTAAGGATGAGGCATCTACTTCCAAGGCTCCAGCAAACCTAAGAACGGACGATGAAGTTAAACCATTTCTACAGACATGTACGAAGCTTCTACGCAACCAGAAGGTAGTAGAAAATATTCAAGCACTAATAGATAGCTGCGTAGAAAGAACTAAACCTTACATGGAAGTTAAGGATGTGCACAAACTTTACAAGAATAAGAAGCGCACTGGTCGAGAAATGAGGCTAACAGCGCAGATTGGCGACTATGAAATGGATCAGGATATGTTGGACTTGGGGTCAGATGTGAATGTACTTCCAAAGAAGAATTGGCAGCGGATGGGAGAGCCTAAGCTGGATTGGTATACTATACAACTATCCATGGCTAACCAACAAAAGTGTTGGCAATATGATGCAGAGTGTTGTCCTTGATGGCAACCCACTAAATGAAGATGAAGACATGAGATTGTTGGCATGTGTTGTCCTTGATGGCAATCCACCGGATGAAGTTATTCTTGACTTGATGGACTTGGAAATGATGTAAAACTGATGTATCTACAGTGAGAACAGAAGGCAATGAAGAGAGGAATTCAGTATGTGCTATATCTATGATGAGAAGAGTATGTCTCAAGGAATACGCAGATTTTCCTAAGAGAAGTCGCGTATGCACGCGGGAAATAACGTGCCAAGTCGCGTATGGGAAAAAGCGCTCATAAAGTGCAAAACTAGGGGTAACCACCATGGTATTGACCCATTGTATTGAGTAATGATTCGTCTATGTGACCCCGTCCAGGAATACCATCGGAAGTAATGTGGTTTTGGCTCATGGTATTGAAAAAGGGTAAACCTATATAAGGAGAAGAAATTCATTGTGAAAATCATGAACGTGGGTGCAAGATGTTTGAGCTTGAATGAATACTTCTCTCTGAAGTATATCTGAATGGAAAGGGTTACAGTTGAATGAAAGATCTGGATGTATGATGCACCAATGAAGAAATGATGAAGAAGGAAATCTAGATCTGGAATGTATTTTTATTTGCTAGATCTGTTTATGGAATGTTTAGATCTGAAATGAGGCGAACATCTGTCTGAAGTAAAGGGTTAAATCTGTGTGATGTATCTGTTCTGAAGAATTGCAATGACCTAAATGTCTGAAGAAACATACGCTAGTTTGACGCAGAATAAGCGCGTATATACGCGGCTTTGCTGATGATAAAGCGCGTATGCACAGTGAAATTAGTTCTGTAATATGTACAGAAGTATACGCGGTTTTGTATGGTAAAAATCACGTATATACGCGGTATCAGTGAAAGGAAAGCGCGTATGCAAACTAGGGTTTGCTGAAGCATGGGGTATGAAATGTCTGATCTGTTCTGCTGTGTTGCTGCTATCTGTATTCTACAGTTCTGAGTTGTCTGTTTCAGTTTGGTTGTATGATGAAGCTTAAATATGTGGAGTGGGTCCAGTCTGAAAATATGATGAAACGTGGCCTGCAAGTGGTGTCCTAAAGGAAGCTTTGGATCCAGTGTGAAAATTGATGAAACATGGTCCATAGAGGTGCTGAGGGTTGTAGCCTTCGGTCAGGGGGTTGTAGCTCCCTTCCAGGTGAGGCTGGTAAACGAGATCAGGGGGTCGTAGCTCCCTTCCAGGAGAGGCTGGTAAACGAGTCAGGGGGTTGGAGCTCCCTTCCAGGAGAGGATGGTAAACGAGCGCAGGTGGTGCCTGCGTGCTGGTCAAGTCTGCGCCAGTACATATGTTGTAAGATGTTTTCTCTATAATAAAATATTGAAGGCTGAGCAACTGCAGCGGTGGTTTTCTCCCGACTTGGGTTTCCACCTAAAAATCCCGGTGTTCATGTGTGTTGCTTATGTGTGATGACTCACTCTGTTCTTACTGTACATGTTTACTGTTTATTGAACATCTAATGGATGAATGATGGAATGATATAAGTGAAGAATTAATTGCATAATTAGATCTCTGTGTATACGCGAGTTTTATGAAGGATATCCGCGTGTATATGCTAGTTGGCTTCAAAAAAGTAGTGTATGGGTTTTAGAGCATGAAAAAGTAAAAAGTTTTGAGTATGCAGTAAATACTGATTCACCCCCCCCCCTCTCAGTATTTTTCCCAACAATTGGCATCAGAGCGGGTCCTTCTTCAAAAGCTTGATCGCTTGAAGGAGATCCGTCGCAATGGGAAGTCAAGAAGGAGTAATGTCTATAAAGCCACCTCTATTCAATGGAAGCAATCTGATATTCTGGAAGGTACGTACAAAAGCATATCCGCAAAGTCTTGGTGCAGATGTATGGGCAATCGTGGAAGAAGGTTACCGCATCCGACAAGCATTCCTACCGATGCAAAGAAAGAAGGAAGAAGTATGAAATTAATGCCAAAGCAATAAATGTCTTATTAGGAAGCGTGATCAAATCCAGAATTTGCTAAAGTGATGCGTGCCTAAATTCAAAGAAAAGAAATATGGGACAAAATCATTCTGAAAGCAGAAGGAGATACAAAGGTAAAAAGTGAAAAACTCCAAACTCTCAAAATTGAATATGAAAATTTAAGGATGCATAGTGATGACAGTATTTCCAGTTTCTTTCTTCGTCTAGATGATATTGTAAATCGAATGATAAATTTGGGTGAAACCATAGCCGATACTACTCTGGTGGAAAAAGTCTTAAGATCTTTGACTTCAAAATTTGACTCTAAAGTTTCAGCTGTTGAAGAAAGGCAAGATCTGCAAACTCTTACTATTGTTCAATTACATGGTATCCTGATTGCTTTTGAAATGAGACAAGGATGTCCTTCTCAAATCAAAGAATCTTCTTTTAAGGTATCTGCAAAAGGAAAAGAAAAGGAAGTTGTCAAAGAAACCAGCTATATATCTGAAGAAGAAGAAGCGAATTTTGTGAGAAAACTCCAACTAGGTACTGGAAGATTCAAAGGTAAGCTTCCCTTCAAATGTTTTGAGTGTGAAAAGTTATCATTATGGCCGCAAAACAATCAACTAAACGCAAAAACATCTCACAAAGGAAAAGAAGAAAGAAGGACACAGAACCGATTCATTTCAAGAAAAGTTACATTAATACTTCAATGAAGACAAAGATAACGTCCACAGTGAGTAAGAATGCATCTGTACATTGACTTTTTTTTTTTGACTTCTTTTAATTGAACAAAGAGAAGAAAAGGATACTTTTGTGGATGCTCTGGAGGACAATGATTTTCTTGAAGAAAACAATCAACTCAAAATATACCTAGAAGAAAATAAGATCATCATAGAATCACTGAAAAATCAGATTGAAGAAGAAAAGAAGCACAGGGAGAAAGCAGAATGTGAAGTGGTAAGACTAAGAAAAGAATTAGAGAAAGTTTAGACTCTGAATCTCAGATTTGCTAAAGGTTTAGATACCTTAGATGAAATTATCAAGGCACAACGGTATCCTCTCATAAAAACAGGTCTTGGATATATTGGGGAATCCTCTCAGACTTCAGCACCGAACTATCTAAAGGCAGCAACTACTGGTTTACAATATTCTGCCTCTCAACAAGGAAGCGTGATTTCCCTCACAAAGGCAAAGCAGGAGCATCTTCATGAACATCAAGGTGAATAAATTTCTGAAGGAGCTCTAACCAGCAGTGCAAATCAAACAGAAGATTTCGATTACAAAAATGTCTACTTCTTAATGGACAAATGTTTACATGTCACAATTCTGGTCACAAAGTTGCTCAACGTGTTGCAGTTGTTCAATGTGTTGCTTACAAAACCATCATGACCAGAGAAGTAAGAAAGCGAAGAAATGAGACCGGAATAAAGAAGAATATGTATAACAACTTTTTTCCTCTTCAAAATGAAGTTGAATGTGCTTATTGCAATAACTTTGGCCGTGAAGAATCTGAATGCAGGAGCAAAATCCAGCCAAAAGAGAAATTTCCTTCAAGCTCCAAAGTGTGGAAAAAGAAGGAATTACAAGTTGAAAATTGTGGCATAGCTTTATTTTCAGAAGGTGAAGAAAATCAATGGTACATTGATAGTGGATGCTCAAGACATGACAAAGACAAAAGCAAACTTCTTGCATATAATGCTCTAGAAAAAGAAAATAAAGTTACATTTGGAAATGATACTCCTGCTGTAATTAAAGGAAAAGGGTCAGTGTTTCTAAAAGAAAAGGTGAAGGCTAAATATTTCATGTATGTGGATGGATTAAGGCATAACCTGTTAAGTGTAAGTCAAATGTGTGATCAAGGAACAGAAGTTGTTTTTAGTTCAAAAGAATGTGTGGTTCGTGATCTTGATACATGTAAAATTATTATAAAAGGGAAAATAAATCCAAGCAACCTGTATGTACTGAAGAACTACAAAGATCAATGTTACTTGAGCAAGTCTTCAGAAAATTGGCTATGGCATAGAAGGCTGGGGCATCTGAGCTTCTCTCAAATCAACAAAGCAAGCAGACTTCAAGCTGTTCGTGGTCTTCCCAATATTAATCTACCAGAAAGTATCATATGCAAATCTTGTCAATTCGGTGAGCAGACCAGAGTAAGATTTAATGCCAAAGAAGGATCATCAAGTAAACCTCTTGAACTCATTCATACTGACATATGTGGACCTATGAGGAAAAATTCACCACGTGGGGAAGAATACTATATCTTATTTATTGATGATTACTCTAGAATGTGTTGGATCAGGTTCATTAAACACAAAGATGAAGCATTTGAAAATTTTCAGATCTTCAAAGCATTGGTAGAAAATGAATTAGATCTAAAAATCAAGTGTCTTAGATCTGATCGAGGAGGAGAATATACATCAAATGAATTCTTTGAATTTTGTGAGAAACATGGCATAAAAAGACAGTTCTCTGTAGCAGGCACTCCACAACAAAATGGCGTAGCAGAAAGAATGAATAGAACAATTCAACAAATGGCTAGAGATATGATTGATGATTCTGGAACTCCTGACATGTTCTGGGGTGAAGCAGCACATACAACAACTAACATGCTCAACAAGGCTCATGTTTGGGTAAATAGTGACAAAACTCCATATGAGCTCTGGTATGGTAATTCTCCCTCTGTGAAGCATTTTAGAGTTTTTGGAAGTAAATGCTTTATCAAAATAATGATGAAAAGCTTGGCAAGTTTGAACCTAGATCAGATGAAGGGATATTTCTTGGTTACTCATCTACAAGCAAAGCATACACATGTTACAATAAAAGGCTTCGAAATATTGTTGAATGTATTGATGTTGTTATTGATGAGTCTCCTGCAGCTCCTAAAGAAGAAGAAAAAAACAACAAAAGAAGATGACGGTGACTTATGTCCTTCTACATCAAATGGAAATGATATAGATAGTGGATCCAATGAAGAACCTGAAAATGATATATCTGAAAAAGCTCCATCCAGATATGTTCAAAAGAATCATCTTGAATCTCAAATTTTGGGAGACAAGGAATCAGGTGTACGAACAAGGAGAACTCTGGTGGGATCTTCTAGTCATCTGGCACTTCTATCGACAATTGGACCACACAATGTCAATCAAGCTAGCAAAGATGAATGTTGGAAGCAAGCCATGAATGAAGAGCTTGATCAAATTGAAAAGAATGAAACTTGGGAATTGGTACCAAGACCACATGATAAAAATGTCATTGGAACTAAATGGATTTTCAAGAACAAGTTAAATGAGAATGGGGATGTTGTAAGAAACAAAGCTAGACTGTTTTGCAAAGGGTATACTCAACAAGAAGGTATAGACTTTGAAGAAACTTTTGCTCCTGTAGCTAGACTTGAAGCCATAAGAATGTTTCTTGCTTTTTCAAGTTTTCAACAAATCAAAGTTTATCAAATGGATGTTAAATTTGCCTTTCTCAATGGTGATCTAGAAGAAGAAGTTTATATAGAACAACCGGAAGGATTCATTTTGGGAAATGATGAAAATCTTGTTTGTAGACTTAAAAAGGCCCTATATGGTCTCAAACAAGCTCCAAGGGCATGGTATTATCGTCTTGACAAATATCTTCATCAACAAGGATTTTCAAAGGGTTCTGCTGATAGCAACTTATACACAAAAGTTGAAAATGATAAACTATTGATTGTGGTTGTATATGTTGATGATATCATTTTTGGGAGTAACGAAGAATCTAGGAGTCAAAAATTTGCTTCTGTCATGCAGCAAGAATTTGAAATGTCCTTACTTGGGGAACTAACATTCTTTCTTGGCTTACAAGTGCATCAAACTGCAGATGGTATATTCCTATCACAAGCAAAATATCTTAAGCAAATTCTGAAGAAGTATGGCATGGAAGAATGCAAACCTGTAAGCACACCAATGATAATCGGATGCAATCTCAGTTCTCATGATGATTCTCCCACGGTGAATCAACCAGAATACAGATCAATGATAGGAAGTCTACTTTATCTCACTAGGACTAGACCAGACATTATGCATGTAGTTGGGATTGTTGGACGATTCCAAGCTAATCCAAAAGAGTCTCACCTTCAGGCTGTTAAAAGAATTTTCAAATATCTTCAAGGAACTCAAGACCTTGGTCTATGGTATCCAAAGAATGCTGATCTTACTTTTCATGCTTACACTGATGCAGATTGGGCTGGAAGTGTTGATGATCGGAAAAGCACTAGTGGTGGTGCATTCTATATGGGACCCCGGTTAGTATCTTGGTTCAGCAAGAAGCAAAATTTTATTGCCTTATCTACAGTAGAAGCAAAATATGTGGCTGCCGCATCTTGTTGAACTCAACTCCTTTGGATGATGCAAACCTTACAAGATTTTCAAATCAAATGTACTTCTCTTATCTCCATTATGTGTGATAATACAAGTGCCATCAGTATCTCAAAGAATCCTGTTATGCATTCGAATACCAAGCACATTCCCATCAAGTATCACTTCTTACGTGAACAAGTGCTTGAGCAAAATGTGAAGATGGAGTATGTTCCCTCCAAAGAACAAGTTGCTAATATCTTTACCAAACCTCTGCCCAGGGAAGCATTCGAATATCTAAGACAGAAGCTGGGAGTGTTCTCTGCCAGTCAAAAGAACAAATCTGCATAAATTAAGAATATTAAATATGATACGCAGTTTTCATGATATACAGTCGCGTATATACGCGAGTACATGAACAGAAAGTCGCGTATGGATAGTTGCTGACTATTTTTGGTTGGTGTCAGCATTCTGCAGTACTGTTTGGCTTTTCTGGTTATGTTTCTGCCTGACAAAGCATCTAATATAAAGAAGACAGGTACAGATAATACAACTTCAGGGGGAGGTGAAGGAATGTGAAGTTTTCAATGTTTCACTTTCCATACGCGAGTTAGGTGAACAAAAGTCGCGTATACACGCAAGTTCCAACAGACATAGTCGCGTATGCATTTATGATAAGAGAATTGAGATGACAGCTGAAGATCAGGAGCAGAGGTTCAGGGGGAGCATCAGTCTGATTGTTAATAACTGTATTATTGACTATGTATCACCTTATTCTCTCAGTTCTAAATAATGATGAAATGATACTTGGTTACTTATGTTGAAGATCATGGATGAGCTCGGATTGTTACTTAATGAAGAGTATATGTTGGATGAGATGGAAGTCTTATGATTCAGAGATATGAACAGATCATGCAGAGTTTGTTGTTGATGAATTACTGTTGAAGGTGTTTCAGGTTGCACAAGTTAAGGAGGAGCCTTGGCCATTTGGAAAGGATGCATTGGGTGCACATTTTCAGGGGGAGAGTGACATTGCTGAGTATAATGCATTGTTGGCATTATGATGGTTCTGAAATATGTTCTATTTCTTGAGGACTTTCTAGTGTTGGTCTTAAATGGTCATTTTTGTAATTTGATGAAAAGGTCTTGTTGAGACCCATGATGTAAAATTGTAATATTCAGTCATGTAAGGACTTGAAAAATTTCGTAAACCCACTTGGTTGGGTAGCTGAGTCAAATTTGTAAACCCACTTGGTTGGGTAGTTGAGTTGAGATGTGTAAACCCACTTGGTTGGGTATTTGAGTCTCATATGTAAATCCACTTGGATGGACCTTTGATGTAAGTATGAGTCATTGGTGATAGGAAAGTCATAGAGTCATGTACTTCATTGGAAAATATGTTTGAAGATTCGGAATGAACTCAGGGGGAGCTTGGTCACTTCAGTATATATCAGATCTGCAGAACACTTCTTCTACATAAGGGGGAGGGTGTGTTGGTTTTTGATCCGCCCTTTTCCCTTGATGTCAAAGGGGGAGAGTGACATGGTGTTTGAATGAAGAGAAAGAATGGTGTCAAAAATGGGGAGAGTGACATGGTGTCATTGTATTCTTAATGTACCTATCTGTTGTGGTAACCAAACACCATCGTGGTTGCCATCAAGTCCAAAGGGGGAGATTGTTGGTAATATGATGCAGAGTGTTGTCCTTGATGGCAACCCACTGAATGAAGATGAAGACATGAGATTGTTGGCATGTGTTGTCCTTGATGGAAATCCACCTGATGAAGTTATTCTTGACTTGATGGACTTGGAAATGATGTAAAATTGATGTATCTACAATGAGAACAGAAGGCAATGAAGAAAGGAATTCAGTATGTGCTAGATCTATGATGAAAAGAGTATGTCTCAAGGCATACGCGGATTTTCCTAAGAGAAGTCGCGTATGCACGCGGGAAATAACGTGCCAAGTCGCGTATGGGTAAAAGCGCTCATAAAGTGCAAAACCAGGGGTAACCACCATGGTATTGACCCATTGTATTGAGTAATGATTCGTCTATGTGACCCCGTCCAGGAATACCATCGGAAGTAATGTGGTTTTGGCTCATGGTATTGAAAAGGGGTAAACCTATATAAAGAGAAGAAATTCATTGTGCAAATCATGAGTGTGGGTGCAAGATGTCTGAGCTTGAATGAATACTTCTCTCTGAAGTATATCTGAATGGAAAGGGTTACAGTTGAATGAAAGATCTGAATGTATGATGCACCAATGAAGAAATGATGAAGAAGGAAATCTAGATCTGGAATGTATTTGTATCTGCTAGATCTGTTTATGGAATGATTAGATCTGAGATGAGGCGAACATCTGTCTGAAGTAAAGGGTAAAATCTGAGTGATGTATCTGTTCTGAAGAATTGCAATGACCTAAATGTCCGAAGAACTATACGCTAGTTCGCCGCAGAGTAAGCGCGTACAGCGGTGGCTTCGCTGACTTATTAAAGCCGATGCTAGCAGAAATTAGTTCCGTAACATGTACGTGTACATACGGGTTTGTATGGCAAAAAGCACGCACATACGTGGTATCAAAGAAAGGAAAGCGCAGAGCAACCAGGGGTCGGTCGTGGCTACGGGCATGGAAACGTCCGATCTATTCCTTCCGCTCGTGTTGTCGTCATCCGTATTCTGCCGCTCTGTTGTCAAGCTTGGCTTTGCCGAATGATGGAGCTTAAATATGTGGAGTGGGTCTAGTCTGAAATAGATGAAACGTGGTCTGTGTTGTGTCTCTAAAGGATGCTTTGGATCCATGGAAATTATTTAAATGCATGGTCCAGAGGTGCCGCAGGGTTGTAGCCTTCACTGTAATAGCTGATCTGTGAGGTTGGTAAACGAGAGCAAGGGGTTGTAGCTCCCTTCCAGGAGAGGCTGGTAAACGAGAGCAGGGGGTTGTAGCTCCCTTCCAGGAGAGGATGGTAAACAAGAGAAAGTTGTAGCCTTGTACAAGTGGGTGCCTGCTTGCTGGTATGATTCTGCACCAGTACATGGCTGTAAGAAGTTTTCTTTATAATAAATATTGAAGGCTGAGACGACGACAGTGGTGGTTTTCTCCCGACTTGGGTTTCCACCCTAAATCCTGGTGCTCATGTGTGTTGCTTATGTGTGATGGTTTATTCTATTCTTACTGCACATGTTTACTGTTTATAGAACATCTAATGAATGAATGATGGAATGATATAAGTGAAGAATTAATGGCATAATTAGATCTCTGTGTATACGCTAGTTTTATGAAGGATATCCGCGTGTATACGCTAGTTGGCTTTAGCAAAGTAGCGCATGGGTTTTAGAGCATGAAAAAACAAAAATTTTTAGTTTGCCCTAAATACTGATTCACCCCCCCCTCTCAGTATTTTTCCCAACAAAAAGATCATACCATTGGGGAGGCTATCAAAGATTATGGTAGATATTTCATGAGTTAAGGTATGCGCCGAATTTGAAGTAATTTAGATTGTGGAAGATGCAGAACCTTATCCTGCACTCCTAGGACTAGATTGGGCTATAGATATGGGAGGCATTATCAACCTAAAGAAAATAAGCATGGTCTTTGAGAATGAGGGTACAAGGGTGATAGTCGCACTAGACCCTGCGGAAGGAGAGCAGTATACAGTGTTGGGTATGTGTTATGTTCTTTCCACGACTAGCCCCACGCGCTGTACGTTGCGCCAGGTGCAGCAGGGGGGAGGAAACCCCCACTGTTGGGGTCCGAGGCAGTGCCCAGGCGAAAATTTGTTTGGTGTGCGGACCCACTCATAGGTGGATGCACCCATGTTTTGTGCATGATTTTGCACATGGTTTTGGGGTACGATGGCTTTTGTCCCCTGGTATTTTGTAGATCCGGTCAAGGGAACTACGGTTATGTTCTAATCCAGGGTTAATGGATTGGGGTTTATGTATGCTTCGGCATGTATATATATGTGTTGTAACACTAAAAGGAATATAATGAAAAATCAAGCTGGTCGTCCCAATTTGAGATCCAGGGGAAAATCTCTGTGTTTATCTGTTTTATGTTTCATGCTCTCGCTATTGTTTATTTTATGTTATAAGATTCATGTGTAGATAATTTCTGTTCAGGGTTAAAACGTACATACAGAACTAGTGCGCAAAGAAGAGGATGTGGATCACATCTATAAATTAACCGCTCACGATGAGGAATGGATCAATCCTACAGATGATGGTGTGCTTTGTTGGGAGAAGGACAACAAATGCTTCTATGACTCCGATGGGGAGATAGAAAATTGGAAGAATCGGTTACATGATGTATCTGCACTGCGATGTCTCAGAATCACAAAGAAATTCCAGTGTATCTCCTCAGAGGTAAGAGAATTACCCTATTTTGATGGTTTTGGTAGTATTAGGGAGTTTTTGCGAACATTTGAAGCTGAAGTCCCAAGGGAGCGAAGGATGTGGGCCCTTAATCTAGCCATGCACGCAACGCCTGCGAAGTGGTGGGACACGCATAAGGGAATGTTCCAAGATTTTGAAGAGTGTCGTGAGATGATGGTCCTGCTGTTTCAACCCTTGGTTCACTTGTGCGTAAAGACTTTCCTTGGCATAGGGGACCCGTGCGAGCACTTGTCTACATGGATGGAGGAATGGTGTGAAAGAACTATGGATGAATGGGTCCACCTGTTCATTCATGCCTTAGGGCCAATCCCCACCGCATGGTATTTAGATGCAGATCTACACTAGCACACCCGCCATTGGGAAACCTTGAAGGATGCGTTTGTAGGGAAATTTGGTTTGGTAGGTGAAACAGAGGCACTCGACGAAGCTCTGCACGATATATATGTCTTAGTATTTGATGAATCACGCCCTTGTGCAACACATGGGGCACCAACGTGGGAGACACAGATGCAGGATATTGTCAACTGTCTCAATCTATCAATGGAGAAATGTGATGAAGACCCACGAAATATCTCTATCCCGAAGTCGGAGGGAGAGCGCGTAGTTGCTGGACCCCCACTGCAGATCATCGACGTCACTAAGCCTCTGAAGTTGTGAGAAGTCAACATTGGGCCATAGGAGCAACCTAATCTAGCTAAAATAGGGGACTACTGGGATGACGATACTGTTGGAAGAGTCACAGAACTCCTCACTGAATACTAGGATCTATTTCCAATGAAATTCTCGGAACTCAAAGGAATTACAGGGGACCTAGGGGTCATGCACATCACTCTAAAACTAGATGCGCACCCTGTGAAGCAGCGCCCTTATCGATTGAACCCCAAGTATAAGCAGAAATTCAGGGAATAACTTGAAAAAATGATAGCTGCAGGTATCATTGAACCAGTTGAACAGTCAGATTGGGTACGTCCTATGGTGGTTCAAGAAAAAAATACTAAAGGAGAGATATGGATCTATGTTGACTTGCACAAATTGAATGATGCCTACATACATGATCCATTTCCTACGCCATTCTCAGATGAAATCCTTGATAGCGTGGGGGGAAGGAAGTGTACTCGTTCAAGGATGGGTTCTCGGGCTACCATCAGATCAGGATCGCACTTGAAGATCGCAAAAAAACTATGTTTTCCACTGAATGGGGATATTTCTAGTACACTATCATGCCATTTGGGCTCAAGAATTCCCCTACCATCTTTTCGCGGGTGGTGGTCGCAGTATTCAAGGAGTTCATCCAAAAAAATTTGGAGGTATATTTTGATGACTGGACCGTCTTTGGGTTGGTAGAGAAGCACATCTCAAACTTGCACACGATGTTGGACGCCTGCAAAAAGCACCAGATTTCCTTGAATATAAATAAGTGAATATTTTGCATACCCTTTGGGATCTTGCTAGGTCACATAGTCTGTCGACAAGAATTGATGGTTGACCCAGCCAAGATAGCAGTTATCACCAACTTGGCAGTAACTACAACTGAGAAACAGTTGCGCTCTATCCTTGGACATACAGGCTACTACAGGAAGTTCATTCAAGGGTACGCGTTGATCATAGCTCCTATGGAAAAGTTTCTAAATAAGGATGTTTATTTTTTTTGGGACAAGGAGTGTCAGAAGAGCTTCAAACTACTCAAGGAGAAGATGGTCTTTGTGCCTATCCTCATATTTCTTGACTGGGCGAAGGTTTTCCATGTTCACGTAGATGCGTCAGGGATCGCCCTGGGAGATTTCCTTACAGAGAGACAGAGACATTGACCATCCAGTTGCATTTTCTAGTAGGAAAATCTCTGGTGCGGAGCACAACTACTCCACCACTGAGCGCGAGGGGTTGGCCATGGTATATGCCTTGCAAAAATACCAGCATTATCTGTTAGGAGGGCACTTCAAGATTTTTACAGATCACTCGGTTTTGAAGTACCTAGTGAATAAAGCTGCATTGGGGGGGAATATTTGCCAATTGTTGTTGCTATTTCAAGAGTATGACTTTGAGATTATCATGAAGCCAGGAAAAATAAATGCCAAACCAGACCACTTATCCCGAATCGAAAGTGGCGAAGAGCCAACAAACCTAGAAGAAGGGCTACCCAATGTGAAACTATTTGTTATTAAGGTAGTTGACGCGCACTTCACCGACATCATTCCCTTTTTAACTACGAGGATGGCGCCTGCAGAATATTCGGTACAACAAAAGAAAGAGTTGTTCACCCTCGCAACGGATTTTACCATTATAGCGGGCCACCTGTATAAGCTGGGAGCTGATGAGGTACTGCGAAGATATGTGTTGGAGCATGAAATACATGCCATCTTAGCAGAAGCCCACGGGGGCATAATGGGAGGTCACTACGCAGGGAAGGCGATGGCGCAGAAGATCCTGAGAGTGGGGCTATGGTGGCCCACACTGCATAGCGACTCTCACAATTATTGCAAAGCCTGTGACACTTGCCAAAGGATGGGAAGACCATCGCACAGAGACGAAATGCCCCTGCAACTGCAGATGACCCTGTAGGAGTTTGATAAATGGGCCATAGATTTTGTTGGGCCTATCAACCTGCCAGGGAAGAAGACATGTGTGTGCTACATCATCACTGCGACTGACTATGTAACTAGATGGACCGAAGCACAAGCTGTGAAGGATTGCACTACAGACACCACTGCACACTTTATCTTTGAACATATTCTAACTAGGTTTTGTTGTCCGAAGATCTTGATGAGTGATAGAGGTACGCATTTTGTTAATGAAATGATACAGGCTTTGACTGAGGAATTTCGGATCTACTATGCAAAAATTACCCCGTATCATCCACAGGAAAATGGATCTGTAGAAGATTTTAATAAAATCTTGGAGCAGGCACTGACCAAGGTGTGTAATTTTGATCGTAGCGACTGGGACGTGCGCATCCCATTAGTCCTTTGGGCCTATCGAACCACCTGCAAGAATCTGACTGGGAAAACACCATTCCGGATGGTTTATGGAAAGGAGGCCATTATGTCCATGGAATATATTGTTCCTAGCCTGCGCATCGCGACCTTTACCAACATGGCAGAGCCTGATGTCATGGAGGAATGGTTAGCGCAGCTCGTGGCCTTGGAGGAAGATCGTTTTATTGCTAACTTCCATCAACAAGTTTAGAAGGCCCGAGATAAGGCATGGCATGATCGACATATTCGGAAAAAATACATTTGTAGAGGGATAATTAGTCCTGCTATATGATAGCCATTTTGAAAAACACCCAAGAAAGTTTCGTCAGCACTAGCTAGGTCCCTATATGGTAAAGGAAATTACCGACGGAGGAGCAGTTTGGTTAGCCATGTTGCGCTGTGATATGGTACCAGGATACGTCAATGTCAACTGGCTCAAACCATACCAGATCAAATGACTATAGGGCTGGAGTAGCTGTATGGGGCGAACTACATGCAAGCAGGAGGACAAACGTAGGTCAGATTGTGGTCCGCACAGGTATTGATTGCAGGTTTGGAAGCTCAGAGAGGTGCGCTGGGAGTGTAGGGGTGTGCTGAGACCGCAGGAGGTGCATTGGAAGCGCAGGGCTAATCTAAAGCTGTGAAAACTAGCCGTTGGAACAATAAAACTAGGTAAAAAGAAAATTTTACCATTGAAAGGAGCTGGCGGACGGCAATTAATGAGGCAATTTCCAAAGATTTTTTACTGTTTACTTGATGGTAAGTTTCTGATAAGCCTCATCCAACCGTTGATTGATCTCCAAGGCTATAAAAGCAGAAGGATAGCCTAGAAGAGGGTTCTGTGTATCGTGAACAGTTTGTGCTCTGCGAAATTCTGTGACTCTTTCGCTTTGTTAATGTCTAGGCGTGCTACCCCCTCTGATAGTAGCAACCCTGAGTTCATTTTTTGTGTAAGAATGACTGCAACTACTCTCGCCGACTCTTCCCAGACTGTGGCCTTGACGGAGAAAGAGTCATAGGAAGTACTGAAAGTCACCCCTGAAGTTGAGGAGGTTATGTCCACACCGAGCAAGGGAAAGTAGAAGGGGAAGGGAAAAGGCTAGGAGAAAGAGCTGGGGAAACCTGCGAAGTTGGCTGGGGGGAAGCCATGCACTTTTCCTCGAAATGTGAAATCCACGCGAATGGTGTCCTAGGCACGTTCACCTAACCCATTAAAAATACCTATGTCTACTCAGGAAGAGGCCTGGCTCGCTGAACCAATTAACTGGCTACCACCCTATGTTCAGCCTTGTCGGCCCTTGGTGCGCATGCCAAAGAATCGTGATGGGATGTGCGCCTATCTGCAGATGCCTCTGATCCCAGGCAAGGTCCCCATCATTGGAGAATCCTTTGGAAAGCTCCACACAGTCAAATTCAATGATCATGACCTAGAAAACCCGGAGGCCTTCCCCGAGCTAGCACTGGAATTGTATCTGGAGAGGGTGTTGGAGAATGACGTACTGAAGGTTGTCCCTATGCCGTGGGCAAGTGGATTGGCTAGGTCTAGGCTATTATATTTTCTGTGGATGCCTCATTTCAGCCACTACAATATCACCGATAGAATTGTGCGACAACTGCTCCCTCTGGTCCACGATGACTGCTTATGGATTCAAGACTGCATCCCCATAGATGCAGCGCTCATTCACCGTATCATCGGTCTGCCCATGAAAGGGCTGAATCCCATGGAGCGTGTTAGGAATAAATATGAACAACAAATTGCTGATAATGTGCGTGATGATTATCACCTTGAACGGAACACTAGGGGGTTCATGATCAGCACTATCAGCGACCCCGGTGCGCGTATGGGCACCTTGTTGTTAGCATGCAATATAATGTGCAAGTGCCAGGTTGCCACGGTCCATGCATATGTAATCTAGTTAGATGGCCGCATTAGTTTACCTTGAACATTTGTATTAGCTTATCATACATCTCCTTGGATGTGCCTAGCTCAGATATGTAGGCAACCAAACTTTTATGTATGGATTCCCTGATCATTAGCTTTGCTTTGATCTCCCCCTTATTATACTTGGTTTTGGCAGCAGCAGTAGCAGTGGATGGAGGTTCTTGTATCTTACCCAGTACATAGTCCATGAGATCATGGTCTTCCAATTTGAGATCTAATATCATCTTCCAAGCATGGAAGTCATCCCTTCCAGTCAGCTTGTCATCCTCCTTGAAGCCATAACTTGTGGAACCCATTTTATTAGATGGTGATTGCTATAAGTTAGGGCTTGTCTTCACCTTAGCTCTGATACCATGTAAATTTTGAAGATGTTCTATGCTTGATGCAACTTTACTTTTATTACAGCAATCACACAAACAGTTAAGTAAAATGCTGATAGAACATACCAGTGGATCTATAGAAGACAAACCAGAAACAGAGGAATGTGATGGTGCGTTACGGCGGTCAGCAGGATGCTTCAACCAAAAAAGTATTCTTGGTCAACCAACCCAGAATGTGTCACAACAGTCCTCAAATCAGTCACCCAGTCAACTCAAAGTCAACCCCAGAAAAGTCAACGCAGTCTAGAAAAAGTCAACGCAGGGCAGCAACAAGAAAGTCAATGCAGCTCCAACTTCATTCAAATTTTTGACCTCAAATTTTGTGCCAATGAGTACAACCTACAAAATTGAACTCTCCACAAAATTTCAGCTCAAACGGACCATGTGTTGACCAAAGTCAACGCTGGTCAAACTTGCCCAGAAACCCTAACTGCAAAAAATTTGCTGCGGTAAATTTCGTCCTTTAGCTGCAGTAGATTTTGTCCTCCTTCTCACATGGGAGATGAAACTACTTCTCAAATGCTTGTAGATAATCAGAGGAGAAGATGTGTGATGAGACGAGTGAAAAGCTCTCCAACGTTGATTGTATTTATATCCATCATTGAGGTGTGTGACACATTTGCTGGGGGTGTAAAATTAAGGCCGACCTACACATATAATTTATTATAAATAATAAATTCAAAATAAATGTTCTGCTCATTCGATTAAGATCAAATTTATATCGATCTTACACCTCTCCGAAAGAGGAACCCAATAAAAATATCGGTATCTTCATCTGAGCATCACAACATGGAGTTTGGACCTAGTTGTCCAATTTTAACAATAACTGCTAGAGAAAACTATGCAGTTGTGGTCTAAGGTGCAGCGTGATCCTCTCTTGCGTGAACTTACTCAAGAGTTGCGCCAGAAGGAAGGAAAGTTTGAGCAGCTGGAGGCCACTATGCCTACTCTGATCCCTGCTCAATGCCTGGCACGACTGCGTACTAGCCGCACACTTAGAGATGATATTGAAGAGCTCCACCACAAAAAGAAGGTTCTCAGCAACCACCTTAAGCCTTGGGCCAATGAATCCTTCAAGCTCTCTTAGGACGTCAACATCGCAGTTAAGAAACTAAAACAGACTTTGGAAAGCGTCACTGTTGCTACAGAAGGCCCAACTTCGCAGAAGTTGGTGCATATTTTTGAGAACGCTTCTGCACAGAGTGAAGGAGTGCTGCCCCTGCTGGTTGATGCAATTAGGTTGTTGCAGGTGAAGATGCAAACCCCACAGACATAGTGATTTGGGACGAGTCACAATATTGTGTTTGGGGCCTATTCGAACGGGGTTCCCTAACTTGCATTTTTGGTACAATTTTGTAAAATTCGGTCCTACGTAGGGGTTTTATGGTGGGTCAAAGCCCCTAATTTTTTGTAATGGGTTAAAGGGTAGCTCTAGGGTCCGAAAACCACGGTTTGCAGACCATAGGATAGCGAAGGCTACGATATTATAAATAGATAGATATTTGGGTCTAGTAAGTAAGAAAGTAAGAAGATTGATGCTGCGTGTGAATTGTTAAGATCTGTTTGGGTCATTTTAGGTAAGGACTCCTGTTGGCTGTGTGCACGGAGATCCTCAGTACTGCTGTGTGCGGACCCCGCTAGGCTGTGTGCGCGGAGATCCTCAGTCTTGCTGTGTGCGGACCCCGCTAGGCTGTGTGCGCGGGTTGTGTTTGGGTTGTAAGTGGATCTTGATGTTAATGAATGTAAAGTATAGTTGAATTATCTGCATGTCATCTGAATTGATTATGTTTACTGCTGAAGCGCATCTGTGATATTTATTTAAGTTGTGAATGTATCTGTGATTGGCGCATTTATATCTGTGATTTGAAAGTAGATGCGATTAGAATACTCTGTAATGGTATTTGGTAATACGCACATGGATGTGAATGCATTGATTAGATATATTGATGATAATAGCTTTGTTATGGTTATATGCTGCTTACACTATTAAAAGAATTGCGAATAGACTCATTCTGTGCGAACCTAGTTAGCTATAATACAAATCTACCTAAAATTACCTACTCTCTCCTAGGGTGCGGAAACCTAGTTCCAACACCCTCCCATACTACTTCGGGTGAGACCTTGGCTTGTGCAAGTAGGTCATTGCCGAAAGGGCCAGTAGTATAGGGGTTCGTTGGCAAACCTTAACCTCCGAACCTGGGTCAGGACCCCTCAAGCCAACAGGTCATGAACTAGCGAGACATTCTTCTATGAGCACTTGGGTTGTCCTCTACAGGTGATATTCCCCCTTCATATAAGGGATCAGGTATGTGTTTTGATTATCTCCAATCAATACTTCATGCTTTAACATTGGAAGTAAGCACACTCTGCCCTCCCTTTCTCTTAACCTTTGAAATATTAAATTTCAATGACCACAATTGCTTGGTTGATTCCAACACATCAGTAAATGTCATGCCATTGTCTATAGCAAAGAAAATCAATGCAACTTGGAGAAAAACTTATGCACAAATTATCCAGCTCGAAAAAATTATTGTCGATGCGATCGGTGAACTCAAAGATGTGATCATTCGCTTGTCATCTAATGGACGAGTTCACAAATGCATAAACATAATCATTATGGACATACCAGAAGCATATGGACTATTGTTAAGCAGAGTTTGGTCAAGGAAACTGCAAGGATACTTTGTTACAGACTGATCTCACGTATGGCTTCCGTATAATGGCAGAAACAACCAAATTCGAGTAGTCTCAGAAAGATACATGAATCACATCGTGAAACCCTTGAACAAACATAATGAACTGATGAAATTCACAGAACTTGTGTTCAAAAATTTCTTCCTAGAGACACAACATGGGTGCTATCTTGCAAAACCATCCCCGGTCCCATCAGAAACAAAGTTGGAATTCATTCCAAGTCCAACTAGTGAAAATGACTTATGTACAGTTATTAGTAGAAATAATAGTACTAGTACTAGTGTAGTTCACGATCCTTGTACATATGATTTGTGAACTTTCTACTTTGATGGATCAAAAACTCAAGAAGACACCAAAGTCAGTTGTGCTCTGGGTAACTCGCTGTGGAGAGAATACTTTATCTCAGCCCACTTGGAATTCGAGTGCATAAACAATACTGCTGAGTATAAAGCACTCGTTTTGGCCTTATAAAGAGCCTTTAACCTTAATGACATGTCCTTAAAAGTATTAGGTGATTGAGAAATATTGGTACGATAGGGACGTAATACCATTCATTTTGTTTCACCTCATCTAAAGAGTTATCAACAAGAGGTATGTCATTTACTTCTGCATTTCCAAGTTTTCAATATTTTTTCTATTACAAGAATCTGTAAGGTAACTGCAGATACATCAACCAATATTGTTGTTAGAATCTCACCGTTGAGGGACAGTTCTTCTGTTGAGATTTTTTATAAACCATTTGTCCCCGACAATGAATCTAATTTACATATTTGCGGTGATGATCCACAAATACTACATTTCATGGCGAATTCTGATGTACTCAAAGGTGCAACGATCAACGAGGACAAGAACAAAGGATCATTGCAGGAGGCATCCAACAAGGGTAAAGAAAATATCATCCCCAAGGATGTGGTATCTTTGGAAGAGCTATACAACCTATAAAATCGCTTATGGGGACCTACAAACATCAAGAATCATACTTTCACTCTCTCACGTAACCATATTAACTTGGGAACAGGAAAGGATCTGAAATGTGTGAAGATAAGTACTTGATGTACACCACAAAAGAGACAAGCCTTCACCCTCCTATTCAAGCAATATCGAGATGTATCTGCATGGACATGTGAAGAGTTTAAAACTTATAACACACAAATCATCCAACATGTTACACCAATGAAGGAAGGGGCCAAACTATTTAATCAGAATTTGATGAAAGTACATCCCATGGTTGAACCCCTTATCCAAAAATAATTAAGGAAGTTGTTGGATGTTCAAATCATCCATCAGGTGCAACCCTCAGCTTGGGTGTCGAATTTGGTCCCAGTCATAAATAAGTCTGAGGAAGTTTGTTTCCATATCGATTTTTGAAATCTCAATCTTACCTTAGACAAGCACAACGACCACACACTAGAAAATTTGGCCCAATTTCTGATGGCAACTTCGTCGCTATTTTGACACACAGTCGTCACAAGAGTGACAGTTTGAGGACGGGAAAAACATGGTTTTCCATTACGTCTCAATTCCAACGCACTGACAAAGTGTCGCACTACCGACACTTTTTCTGTCACTTCCAAACAAGCGTCGCTCTTCTGACGTTTCCCAAACTGTCGCGCTTCTGACGTTTGTAAACTATCGCAATTCTGACGAAATGTGGTCCGACATTTTGAACGTCGCTCTTCCGACGTTTGTAAACTGTCACAATTCTGACAAAATGTGGTCCGACGTTTTGAGGGGACCTCTTTCGACCTTTTTAAACTGTCACAATTCCGACAAAATGTGGTCCGACGTTTTGAACATCGCTCTTCCGACGTTTTTATACTATCGCTCTTCCGATGTTTTTATGCTGTCGTAAGACCGACGCATCCCAGAAGTGTCGCAATACCGACGCATTCCAAAAGCGTCGCAATACCGACCCTAGGAAGATCGACAGAAATCGTTCAAGACGTTGGAAGACCAACGCTTACAAAGCGTCGGTATACCGACGACGGGTTCAATTTAAAAAAATAAAAATGAAACTTTAATACAGGACAGTAAATCTCCAATATTTGTTATGAATTGTGGACGTTCCAATGACCGTGAAATATTAATATAATAAACCACCCCGCAATGCTTCGACTATAAACAATCATATAAACATGGCTTTGTATTTCAAAAAACAGGTTTAAAATAGAAACAGGGAAACATTTTTTTTTTCCAATTGTTATGAACATAATTCGACCGTGAAATATTAATATAATAAACCACCCCGCAGATCTTCGACTATAAACAATCATTTTTTTTCACAAGAGAAAAAACGATGTTTTGAACATATTATATGAAGTAAAACAGTCCATGAAGTTATTACATTTTCACATCTGAAGATTGGAACGCAAATATCCATCCAGAAAAGTGGAAGTCCCACCCCAGACAATGATAGAAAAATACCCCATGTCACATACAGGGACATGATATAAAACCCAGTAACGGTCCACATGGAGATTATCGACAATCTGAGAAAGCATCCAAATATGCCCCAGGCATCTATAAGAAAGTGAAATAGCAGTATGTAGAATAGTAAAGCAACAGATAGAGTACCGACGTCCATTGTTCCAAATACAAATTAAAGTACCCAAAAACCTGCAACAGAGAAAAACGCTAATCATGTGAGGAGTGTGATATGTCCAAAATATAAAAAGACCATCAGACCATATCAATAAACCAGCAACATAGACCAGCATCGCTAGTTTTGAAGGTAGAGTGATAACCTGTCAACACATAAAATAGTATCATAAAGTGGATACAGGAAATGTGCAGAGACATGTACTGTTGATATACGCCTCACACAAAAAGCATCCATGATAGAGAAAAAATATGTATAAACCCAGGGTCGATTGTATGTTCTGGCTCGCTTGTTCCCGGAAATAAAAACCATCTGCAGAAACCCAGGCTCGCTTGTAAGATCAGGCTTGCTTGATTCCAAAATTGGTAACCATCTGTTGCATCCGAGATGTAAGGTTCAGGCTCGCTTGTTTCCATTAGTAGCCCGCTACAACATCCACCCTGTTCATAGCAAAAAGGTTCCCGTAGATATATAGAGAAAGAGTATAATACGTAGACCATATAAACATGGCTCTGTATTTCAAAAAACAGGTTTAAAATAGAAACAGGGCAACATTTTTTTTTCCAATTGTTATGAACATAATTCGACCGTGAAATATTAATATAATAAACCACCCCGCAACGCTTCGACTATAAACAATCATATAAACATGGCTCTGTATTTCAAAAAACATGTTTAAAATAGAAACAGGGCAACATTTTTTTTTTCCAATTGTTATGAACATAATTCGACCATGAAATATTAATATAATAAACCACCCCGCAGTGCTTCGACTATAAACAATCATATAAACATGGCTCTGCATTTCAAAAAACAGGTTTAAAATAGAAACAGGGCAACATTTTGTTTTTCTAAGTAAAGTTAATCTATTAACAGTGGGAATAAAATTATAGCATGACCGAAGTCAAAAACATTGCCCAGACTTATGGCAAATTTGTCATCAATGAATAAAAAAAGAAGACTGCCCTCATACAGGGAAACCAGTCTTGAACGTTTATAGAATTCAAAAATATTACAAAGGTCCAGCACAGTGATATAATCTAAAACAACCCCAATTAAGTGGGCCGTGAAGCAAGAAAACCAAATTAACCAAAATACTCCTCTGGTGGTTCCTCAACGATTCAGAACCATCCTTCGGAAGGTCCAGGATCGCTAGGTGCTATCTCCACATTCATGCCACCGCTCCCCTCCTGAAGGCCCAAATGTTGGTCAGCTTTTTCTGAGCTCAGACCCATCGGACGGGTGCATTGTTCCTCCACTTGGGCCTCCTCACAGAAAACCACGGTGATTGAAGCTGTGATTCATGGGTGGTTCATAGAGCAATTAAAGGAAAAAATCGCAGTGTGCATCGTTGGAGAAGGTGAAGCGGTGGGGAAATGAGGAGCAGGGTAGCCCATACGGTGACCAGATCCTAGAACCCGACCCTGCCCACTTCTAGTGTTTGGATAGCGACCTGCGTAATAATCATTGGACTGGTAAGACGACTCGGTTGAGGGGTTGGAGGGAGTGTGCAGGGGTTGACCTCTAGTGCTCCCCCTACGGCAACACATCCTTTGACACAGGCGAGGCATGGGTGCAGTCTCAGCAGTGGGCAAAAGACGAGACAGAGAAGCAGAATTCCAAGAAACCGAGGAAGACAGACACAGACTAGACCAAGAGAAATGCAGATTTGCACCAAGGTCTAAGCAGCAGTTCAACTAGCCACTTCTCCTTCTCGTCACAGTGAGCAGGTAGTATAACCCAACAACCGGAGAGCATCTGCAATTCAAAGGTTTCAGCTCGTCTGAAAAACCATAGAGAAACGCCATTTTATCGACCCGAATGAATTGGCATCGAAGAACACCCATCATAATTAATCTCTCATTGATGAGAACCGAAGGCCGGATCATATTGGAGCATGCGGAATCGCTAACAGGAGTGGAGGTTTGATCTTGAACAGTGTTAAAACTTAATGCGATTTGATGTGAAAACCTTGGAACTTAATTGAACAACGTTAAAACTTAATGCGATTGATATGAAATCGCCAAATCCATGTCCCATCGCCTTAAATGCCATCGAATGCACCCACATCCGAGAATAGGGCAACTTTTGATTGAGAACACGTGGTAGAAATTGATTGGAGAGGATCTTTGTTTGGGCCGCTCGTGGAGTGGAAATCCAGACCCGAAAAATATTAGGGCGTATTTGATAAGAAATTCACGTCACAACTCTCCCTCCGTACGCCAGCCCAACTTCGGACCCGAAAAAGATTAGGGCGGAATTCATTTGGTTTTTGCATCACAAAATTGGCCGATGTTAGCAGGCTATTTTGGAACGCAAATTTGGTTTGAATTATGGTTTATCGCCGTTTGAAGTCCGGCAGGCTCGACTTAAGAACAATTTTGTTTGATCCCATCTTATAAAATTTGTGTTGGTTTTCTTTGATAATACACATATTTATAATAAATCATGGGAATACCACACACTAAACATGTGGAAAAGTTATATAAATAATTATTGAGAACAATCATTTTTATGTAAAAATATCCAAATGTGCTTTTGGGAAATAAGAATTCGAGTATTTGGTTCATATTGTTTTAAAGGAAGGAGTGAAGTTGGAGCCTCAAAAGATGCAAGCTAT
This sequence comes from Pinus albicaulis, assembly GCA_034641835.2. NCBI lineage: Eukaryota > Viridiplantae > Streptophyta > Pinopsida > Pinales > Pinaceae > Pinus > Pinus albicaulis. The sequence goes on along the minus strand of CM076583.1, from coordinate 1,268,438,604 downwards.
TACAAAATAACCTATTCCTAAGAAAATCAAGGTTCTTAGAAGATTTTTTAGGCTTACATGATATTATTGATCATTTGTTAAGAATTATGCATGCATTTCAAGTCCACTCACATATCTCTTGAAGAAAATATCATTTATATGGAATGATGAGGTTACTTTGGCATTCTCTCTTTTAATGGATGCCATGTCTTCTACACCAACATCGGTTGCACCTACTTTTGGTAAAACATTCATAGTAGAGTGTGAGGCACTAGGACAAGGAATTTACTTAACATTAACACAATAAGGGATATCATTGGCTTTTAAAAGCAAGGAATTCAAAGAGAATATTTGGTGAAATCTACGTATGAAAAATAAATGGAAGCAATATTACATGCAATAAAAAATGGGGATAGTATATCATTGGGAGGTACTTTAAAGTCAAGATATATCATGATAGCATAAATTATTTTTTGAAGCTATGGATTTCATTGGAAGATTAACAAAAATGAGGAGAAAAAATGCAAAGTTTTAATTTTGAGATAATCTGCAAAAAGGGTAAGGAAAATTTAGTACATGATGCTCTTTCTAAAATAGAATAGGCCTCAAATTTATATCCAATAACATTTTCTATTCCTAGGTGGCTAGAAGAAGCTTGCCATAATGGAAAAATGACAATAGTACTAAACAAAAACTAAAATTTATAAAGTATGGGATGAACTCTATGGAGCATTGGGAGTGAAAGAGAGACATACTTTGGTGCAAATGTAGAATATTTTATGCACGCAAGCATATTTGAATAAACAAATATTAAGGGAGTCCCATGTCTCTCTGATGGTAGGACGCAGGGTTCCTTAAAACATCTCAAAGGATCAAAAAATATATTTTTGGAAGGAATGAAGAAAGATATTCAAAATTTTGTAAGAGAAGGTCATGTTTGCATAATAAATAAAAGAGAGATAGTAAAATCTCTAGGGTTACTTCAACCATTCCACATACATATTCAAAGACTAGAAGATATATCAATAGACTTTATTACAGGGTTACTGAAATATAAAGGTAAGTATTACATTTTTGTGGTCATTTATATAGAAAAAAATTGTAGATTTTTTTTGTAGAGCTCAAAGTACATAAACAACAAGCCAAGTGGCAGAAGTGTCCATGAAAGAAATTTACTTGTATTGAAGATCACTATTCTAGGAATAAGGAGTTATTTTCTCCAAAAACAACCCTAGCCAAACATTGACAATGCATCAAGGATATCTTTCTATGCTTCATAAGTACATATGTTCTACTTCTAAATCATGTCTTGGAAGTGGTTGTTTTGCTAGAAATTATTCACCAGTTGGTTTCATACCAAAGTATTTTTCTCATTTTCAGCATCCAATACATGAAAAAGATAATGGTTTAAAAAAACATAAATATTTGAAATTTTGCAAGAATTGTCTGGCACACTTTGAATATGAATTTTGAAGTCAAGTGCATGATGCTGTATAGGATCAAGTGTAATTTTGAATACCAAATGTTTCACAAGAAACTTCTCAACATGCTACCTTGCAGTAAGGATTAAATGACAATATTGCATCAACTATTTCCATAATAAAAGTGCACCTCAGCCATACGACTAAACAACTACAAATGTTGTAGATCTAACAAGACCACACAATCAAATGTATTCCACAAGGCCAATACTGTATGAAAAATGAAAAGGAGTTTGCAACCAAAAATGCCTTAGGCAACTAATTCAATTAGATACACCAACGGGGCATTGAGTCTAAGATAGCAATTTTTTCACTCAAAAACTATCTTAGACTCAATAAGCCCAACCCAAAACTAAAAAACCAAACACCATAAGACCCTACAAAAATGAATAGATGATGTTAATCCAGTACTATCGACAAAAATTTACCTGTACACCCACACTTATTAAACCCTATGCAAGAACAAAAGATGTTGTGGTTCCATCCATAGCTAAATCATTTGTCTTTGTCGTAGTTTTCCTTACCAACTTGGCCCCAATATTTTCAACTGGGTCCTCTAATTCAACTAATAAAAAGGCCAAAACCATAGCATTGAGATACATTTCATTACACTATCAATAACAATAAAATTTGACTGAGCCATAACCCTTTCCTTTTATTGTTGTGAAAAGCTTTATGCATTACTCTAATGTGGCTAGTCCATAGGCCAAGTAGACCACTGGGTAACAAATATGTTTCCTTTCACCTTTGAGTTTTCAAATTATGCCTACCAAATCTAAGACATTTAAGAGGGGTAAATGATACAACGTTAAAAAGAAAACCAGAGAACACATCTACAAATTACCTCCTTAGCTACTGTCAGACCATCATTAACTATTTTCGGAGAACCATGCTTGCTCTCCAAGACAACATTTTTCCCCTCGCCCCAAAGGTGACTCCAACAAGATCAGCAAGTTTGTTCACACCGCCTGCAAGACAAATTGACAATGCTTTCAGTAAGTGTGCAATTGAATGCCAGACCATATGCCAAAACAGCCCTCCATGAAAAATTAAAATAACACATTAAAATCAAATATAAGTGGACAAGGAAAGATCCACCGTAGTGAAGTTTCACGTGTAGGTGACCTTCCTTTAAACATAATTTTTTCTCTGACCTGCAATTTTTTTGTCACTGAGCCATCCTTGTTGAAGTACAACTCCTTTTCCATAGCTCTTGTATTAACTACCTTCTCTCTGTCACGTAATCTCATAGTCCCTCTTCTACTTGAGCGATTAAAGGAAATGGGTGAAAAAAATGAAAGAGAAGACAATTGTCTGCCATAATTATCAAACATTTCACCCAACTTCTTCCCCTTTCCATTGTTACCCAATGAGGTAGATATGGAAATTGTTGTCATACTGCCCAAAGCAGAGGCCATCTTCTCTTATCCTGAATATAGAATTACAAGATCTTCATATTAGTATGAACCTTAAAAAACATGACTCCTATTGCTAAAAACCACTTTTAAGTTGTAACAGGCAAACTAAACAACTATCGCAACTTTTGGAAACTTCTGGAGCATTAAGAGAGAAACAACCAAAGAGAAATACAACCGCAATCCTCATTTTAATGAGACCGGACTATATATTTGCATTAAATAATAGAAAGAAATCACGACTATATTAAGGCCAGAACAAAACAATCTTTAACCAGTGTCTCTCACGGCCTTCAGGTTGCCATGCTAGAGGTTGCATATTTTTAATTTAAATTCTTGACCTCTCATGCTCATCTATGAATGCATCCAATGGGATATCTACATCAAATGCTCCTTTATATCCCCAAAAAAAAATTCCCTACTACAAGAGCCCCAGTATTGATGGATCACCCCACACCATCCCACCCACTAGAAACAGTGAAAAAGAAAACCCGAGAAAACTTATGAAATATCTCAAGATGACTATATGGGTGGTTCTTATGAATCAACCAACCATTCAAAGCATGCTCATCAATCCAAACCATGAGTATTATGTGACGATATTCAAGCAGGCACTGAATCGGATTTCTGAAGCAATGTTAGAGAAACCCTAAAATCTCACTGAAAAAATAAAAATATACTCAGCAACAAAAATGATCACACTCTGGGTAGCCCTGGAGGCTATTTGGGGGTGATGAGTCCAATAGGTCTCAATGAACTATTTCCCTCGCTGGGGAATACTATTGCAGTGGAATTTGATACTATTTTGGATGTTGAATTCCACGATCCTAATGGAAACCAGTACCTTCAGCTCCAGTACCTGTTCACAAAAGAGGGTGCCATAGTCATTCATGCGTGCAGAGAGGGTGAATTGCAGGAATTGCAACAGGAGGTGTTGTTGTTGTTGCATTCACCACTAGATTGTTTGTCTGGTTTTGTTACAAGCGCAGAGTATTGAAAAGGACAGACAAATTTAGTTCAGATATTGTGAAATTGCCTCGGAAATTCACCTACAAAGAGCTCAGCAATGCTACGAAAGAATTTTTTTTGAATGTGATTGAAAATTGATAATTGCAAGCAAGGGTAATCCCCTTGTGAATCCCAAATTTCTGAGCATTTTCTAAAGCCTGATGACAGAGTCATTGTAATGAACAAGCGCCTAGGTCCATATTATGTCCAAATCTACCAAGCACCAAGATCTATAAAAAAAATCCACAGTATCTGCGACTAAGAAGAAGAGGCAGAAAATGTATTCTGCTTACCTGTTTGAATAGTGGTTGGGGTTTACGTCACGACAAAAATTTGACAGAGCCCATGTAGCATTTCTTATCATTGAAATTTTGGCAGTATCATTCAACTGGGAAAGCACCTGCCTCAGAGCTCCATGACTGAGGGCACGATCCCTAAATGTTGCAGAGTCTTCAGCAATATTTCCCAAAGCTTAAACAACCTTACACGAACACCAGTTGAACTCAAAGTTGGGTACTAGTTTTTTAAATCAAATTCCAAAATTATAGACATATAAAGATATTTGGGATGAATAATTTCATGCCTCTAAAATAAACGTGCTACCTGTTCTCAAAAATTATCATTCCCAGAGGTAAGAAGTTCCACAAATATAGGCAGTGCCCTATAATCAATCACAACCTTTGTATTCTCAGAGGTTCCTGAGACTATATTAGTCAAAGCCAAAGCTGCTTCAAATTGCATTATCAATCACAAGGTATCACCATCAAAGCTATAATAAAGCTATAATTTTAAGATAACAATTTATCTACCATTGAAACTATAATTTTAAAATAGATACACCTAGTGATATAGACACCTAGTGAGAGTAGAGGTTAGGAAATTATAATAAGAATTATTACAAGATATCACTCACAGTGCAGTTGATTGTTCATTGTCCGTTGTAACTATAATTTTAAAGAAGACACACTTAGTGATATAGACACCACCAAGTGAGAGCAGAGGTTATGAAATTATAATGAGAATTATTTCAAGATATCATATTAGTCATAGTACAGTTAATTGTTTATTGTTTGGTGTAATAATTGTTTATTATTTATAAACACAATCAAACATATTATGAGGGACGGTGATGAAATTGACAACGGTCTCATAACAAACCATAACGGGCACATCCCCTGGCAAGATAGACTCTGAATAAGAAATAAAGCAAAACAAAGTGATTACTTACAGGATCATAGGCTTCCTGAAGAACAAGATCCAAAGCAACATCTGTAACCCCTAAAGCAACACCTCTCTCTGCAAGATGAATCGCTACATCTTTCATATGTAGTCTAGAAAATTTTCTGAGCTCATCACGAGAAAGAGGATCAAATACAACTATCTCATCAAGTCTATTCAATAGCTCTGGCCTGAAATGTCTTCCAACCGGCCAAATTATTCAAAGGCATGTAAAAGCACTGCATCCAACATCGTGATAAAATTATATGAAAAATATGCATACACAGAGTCCAGGAGTATGAAACGGCAGGTGTATTGGTAGTTGTTGAAATGTAGCAACTAAAAATGCAGGTGTATTGGCAGTTGCGGAAATGCAGCTGCTAAAACGGCAGGTCTGTCGACGGTTGCAGGTGTGTGGATTGTTTCTGGTATTTTCAGACCGATTCCATGGAAATATACCAGAAACCAATGGTATGTCAAACCTAGAAGGTAACCCGAGAGACTGTGACTGTCAGATTAAACAAGTAACATGTGTCGTGCCTAGATAAGAAGTGTTGACGAAAAAAAAATTGATCTCTTTCATAACAGAAGGCCTATCGGCCTAAATATCTAGGACATGTGGAACTCCATGATAAAGACACATGGTGTGTGGATTTGAGTTTTTCAGGTGGTCAAGTGGGCCGAAAATAGGTGAAATGTGGCACCACTCAGAGATTGACATGTGCCAACTGGTACAAGTGGTAGACAGTTGGCATGCTCAAACAACGAGGTGATGCAAGAATGACATGAGGGAGAAAATATCAGAAAAGCCCCAAATCTGGAGAACTAAAGCTCATCACCAACCTGAGATTGACAACTTTACATGATGTAACCTATGAAATCGTAAATGGAGAAATCATAGTAAAAATAAAGTAACCTATGTAACAATAAAGTCGGATTCATCCTGGGAGTGGTAATGGGAGAAATCATAGGGAACAACAGGAAACATGCAGAGTTGCTTACAATAAAATAGATGAAAAAACACATACAAAAAACCTAGATAATAATCATGAACAAGCTTAATATTGAATTATGAACTGTAAAGGAACTTACAAAATGTGACATTACGAACCTGGTCAAGCGCACAAGCAAAAATATCCTAGACATGACCCTGGTTGACAAGTTGTATTGCTCATGATGCAAGAGGATTTGTACATGCACTGCCAAGTCAATCAAAATCCATCATATCTATACAATAAATACAAGTAATTGATGTAGTATTTTTTACTCTAAGATGCATTCTTATGATAATGTTAGAACATATGTTGAAAATGTCAAAACATACCTGAATAAGCTCCTCTTCATTTCAAGAAAAAATTATTGGAGTCGCATGAACTTGGAACAAGCCTCCCACGATCTGAAAGAGTAGAAACTAAGTCAAAAATGACTTTTTTGTTGCTACGCTGGATCGAGGGAGATTTGCTCCAAGATTAAATCGCTCCAATAAATTATTCTCTACTAAGCAGGGCCAACCACATGAAGGTGGAAGCTCTTATGGCCCCTCCCCCCCCCCCCCTCACATCACTCTCAATTCCCCAATACCCAATCTATATTTCATTTTTCACTTTCATGAGCATAAAAAAATATTCAATAACTAATAAAAAAACAATTCAACAAAAAGTACGCAAGGAAACATTGAAATTAATGCTTGACATAAAAATAGTATGATAAATGAGTTTTTTATATAACGCAAAAAGCGTTCCAAGTATGGTAACGTTTGTCTTATAATAATACAATATTTTACATTATCAAATTTTCTTTTTCTTCTTCCTATTTCTAAAGCTCCTAATTACATCATCAATATCATCGTGCTCTGCTCTTGTTTCGTGCCTTTCGACCCGCACTGCTGACCTAGTTGCGTAGTCACGATGTCTGGTCTCATCCAGTGACGGGGCATCGCCTACAAAAACAGATAATATTAAATTTTAATTGTCAGTTTTTAAATATCATTGAACTAGTTCGGTAATATTAATAAAAAATTGCAATGAGATTATTTACCTGGTGCACCAGTTGTCGCCGTTGGGACTGTTGCCCTGTCTTCCTCTCTGGTGGTAAGATCCTCAAGGGAAACATTCTCTGTCATTTAAACAAAAAACGTTATAAGGACAACCATCAAGGTATAATTAGAAAAATTATAAGTGGAAATTAATTACCGTCACGACCCTCACTGATAGTAGCATTGTCGGCCTGGTCCCCACTACAATGATCAGGTTGCACGTGAGGATCATCTACATCTGGCTCTAAAACTGGGTTATTTGCCTCGTCAGTAGTGCTACTCCCCTGATTTAAAAAAAGTTGTTAGACATTAAATTTATGGACGAAAACAAACATATTGAAAGGTTAATGTTTTACCTTATCGGGCATTCTGGATCTTGGGACCTGCCCCAAGCTTCTGCGACGTTCAACTACGGCTTGATAGCCGAAATGGAAAGCGATATTTTTATCTTCCTCTGTAGTTTCTGTTCCGAAGTCATCACCCTACATTACATATGATTGTGTATTTTTAATCATATTTGATAGGATTATAAAAACGTTGGAAGGCGATACAATTAATTATAAGATGTTTAGCTACTTAATTACAATTCTTGCAGCTAATTTCAAGTAGCCGCCCTGGCCTAGCTTGTGATGGCCCTTTTTTTCAATCCTAGCTTTGGTTGCCTTCGAGGTGTCAAGAAACCTAGCATCAAAAGATTGAAGTCAGATATGACGTAGCACACTTTTATTTTAGACATAGAGAAAATTAAAGCTATTGAATTAAAGTTGTAATTTACCTTACGGGTCCAGTTGGCATTTTTCCTTCTTTCTTTGCCCTTTTCTCTTTTCCGTCATAGATGAGTGCTCTCCACTCACTCTCTGGAACTGTGAGAGGACGCTCATATCTAGGGTTAAATTGCAATTGCATCCTATAGGTGTCCCTGGTATATTTCAAATATTTGCTGGCTACCCGAGCCACCGTTGTTCTGTCAAATGTGCCGACCCCAAAAAGGGCTTCTAGATAATCTAGAAGTTCTTTTTTCAGGTTGGAATTCTGGGAATTCCACCCTGTGCATATGGTTGGGCCAAAAATTACCAACGCATGGCTCTCCAAAAACCTATAGAACTCATTGTTTCCTACACAGAAAAAAAAAAGATATTATCATTAATTTAAAAATAAAAATCATGATAAATATGTTTTAGATAAAGTACATGAAATAGTTAAAATATTAAAATTTACCTGGGAGTTGTACGTGCTTTATAGGGACACCTTCATCATTCACCAATAACGTGCCATTAATGGTCCCTGTGGAGCTGACACGTGTAGCTCCAGGAAACGCAATAATGTAGTTGGCCATATTAGCCTCATCACTGCCAACACGTTCAACGGTTGGCTGGGTGTCTGCTTGGGTAGGGTGTGTTTCTTGGCTGGCACCTAAAGGGGTAGAAGGTGTATGACAGGGTTGCTGGGAAATCTCTTGCCCTTTTGTCCCACTACCACCAACACCGGGTTCAGCAAGTGCCAGAAAATGCTACATACAAAAGAAATTTTTGTTAGTTTAGTCAATGTAAAAATTAAAAATCAAACTATCACAATTCATCTCATGCAGAACAAAAAAAAATCCTTTTGACTTTTTATTATTACCTGATATTTTTCTAGCTGGGTCATAAGTTGTTTTATCCTCTCTTCTATTTCAGGTGTTTGAGGCACGTCTATCAAAGTATTAAATTCCGACCTTGTATCTCGTGCCTTTTTTCGTAACAAGAGCACTGGATATAGGGATGAAGAAAGCTCTTCCTCAAAGAGGGAATCATCAGGCATACCATGGCTAGGTGTCTGCATATTTGAACAAAATTAATATTATTTCAATTATGTAAATAACTAAAATACTTGAAGATAGAGAAATGCTGGCACTTTACATGTTCTTCCGCTGGCCTCTTTCTGCGATCATCTCGTCTCGGGGTTGTTCTTGTACTGCCCTGATCAGTTTGCCACATTGAAATAAAATTATAAATGTAAAAACTTGAAAACAATATCTAACTTGAAAACACAAAATGAAAACTGAAATAATTTCTAATAAGACACCGGAAGACAGAGTTAGAGTTTCAAATATGCCTTGCATTGAATTCAGTCCTGGAAACATGTCATTTCACATTAAGGCACCCAAACAAGAGACAAGTTGACAATGAAGACCTTATTGAATATATTGTTGGAGAAACTTCTAGTAAACTTGTTGTGAAGACCTTGAGGACATTTTTGGAGCAACATTGTTGAAGCTGATGGTATAACATTGTTGGAGACAATCTTGAAGGGCCTTGAAGTGAAGCTTTTGGAGCAATTATTGAAAAATCCTTAGAGCATTTAAGTAAGGCACTTTCTATATTCCATCACCTTTTTCCTTTCAAGATCCTTTAAACGATTTTTTTGATATTTAATGTTTGAAATCACGTTATAATTCCTTGATTATATGTGTTTGGGGACTTTCCCTTTGAAATTACCCAAAAATACCCTGGCAATTTTATCTTCAGGATGCATGTCTGACCCTATTGTTCAATATTTTGATTGATAGTAGTAAACATAGAGAGTTAGGGAGCTCTTGACTTGGTTTGGTTGGGCCAGTAGATCCCTAACATCTACTAGGGAGAACCCCCCTTGAGTTGGAGGAGAGCTAGCCCAAAGTGAAAAGAGGTTGGTGAGATGACAATGGGGCTATTGAATTACACATGGTATCACACTTTAGCTTTAGGACTTTATCTTGAGAAGTGCGAGATTTTGCTATATCAATTCTCAAATTTTTTACAAAACTATTGTTAAGAACTAATAAGAAGTGATGTTGAGGGGTTTTTGGGTATAAGAAACAATACCATTTAAAAACTAGGGTTCTTAGTCCTTGGCATTCCTTCACCTGGGCCTAGGGGCACACAAGAATAATTTCACACTAAACCATGCAAACTTAAAAGTAACTTAACAGATCCATAAAGTAATAATAATCATAATTCCAAATTTCCTATTGTATGATATGATGCAAATTATTCAAACATGAAGCAATGAAGACATGCAATGTCTGAATTTCAAGATTGATGAACCAATACAAGAAGTTAGAAACTACAACTTTGATTCAATACTCTGTGTCCTAACTCCAGGAAGGAATTTGGTTTGTAGTCTAGAACATGCATCGTGTATTATCAATTCTTAATTGACAACAACTAAAGGTCATATACCTCATCAATTCCTTCCCATTATGTGTTTTTATGTTATATTCCTTATATAAGTGTGAAATTTCTCTCAAAGTAAGCAACCACTGAATAAAATAAAAAATAGTTGAGATATGTTGAGAAATGGTCATTTATTTCTTGAAAGGATCTTCACAATTTCTTTGGTTGTTTTTCATCTCAAGAAACAAGAAATGACCTAAGAAACTATCGTGATGTAATATAAGAAACAACACGGTGCAATGGCCATTTTCAAAGCCAAATGATGTCCATCGAGGACATGGCCTTTATTTGGTTCCTGTTTCATAGGAGTTTCGGGTAGAAATGGAACTTTGTTGTACCATTTCCAGTAGTAAAAAGGGAAAACCTTCTTTTTCCATGGGAAATAATTTACCTTTCCTTTTTCAAGATAATCTAAATCACAAAAAATATGAACTATACTGCACACATTCTTGGATAATATGAAAGTGGAAAAGGAATACCCTACACAAGTGATGCACACATGTACATTTGAACACTAATATATTTTTGTAGTTGAAATGCAATGCTTGTTTTCATTTAAATGTAGGGTTTTTAAAACAGGGAGAAATAATGGCTGCCAATTTAATAAGCGTTTCTTTGGGAAAAATTTAAATCTTGTATCGGGTGATGAAGATAATAGAGGGTATTGAATCTTGATTCTTGACATTGTGTTTAACTTGAATAACTCAAATTATTATAAATATCAGTGGATGAGTTCTTTTTTTCAAGTATGTCACTCAAAACTCTTATGTCAAAGCATTGTATGATGGCTAGCATTTTCTTGTTTCCCTTTCTTCAGTTCAATGTAAGAAGTATATTAATATATTGGAGCACGAATGATAACTACAATTGTTTATTCTGCAGTATATCCAGCCCCAAGATTATGAAAACTTTTCTCAAGTGGAGCTATTGGTTATTGATGAAGCAGCTGCAATTCCATTGCCTGTTGTAAAGGCTCTGTTCGGGCCATATTTAGTGTTTCTGTGCTCTACTGTAAATGGGTAATAATTATAAATGAGCCAACCATAATCACAGATTTTGTAACCATTCGGTTTCCATGGATAGTGATGATGATATTAACCCTATATATCAGTGACCTATATCTATATGAGAATGATCTCAACATTGACCTTGATATGGTTGTATGGATGTGACCTTTGGTATGTCATCAGAAAATCCCCAAATATCAGAAAATCCCCAAATCTGGAGACCTAAAGCTCATCACTTTCGATCTGGAGTACTACCCTTGTGATAAAGTTGATGAATTTCGATCTCCCATTCTCTACCACTTTGCACTTCACCTTCAATATAGATCAGACCAAGGGAAATTTGTTACTGGGTATTGAGATGGATGAGTTTTTCGAACTAAAATCCATAGCTTAATCTTCATGAAACTGGTGGAGTCAAATTCATGCAAGCACAAACACATCTTACACATCCTCTTTGAAACTCATCTGAAAGAACATTGGGAGACATCTAGAGAGAACCCTATGGCCTAACACAATCCAATGGAATTGACCAAAAAAACCCAAATAGAGTCAACCCTACTATAGGAGGAAGGGCTTGTAGTAAGAACTTACCATTTTGCAAGAGTTGAGGGCGAATGCTGAGGGCGAATGTTGTTCTGCAAGAGCTGAAGGTGAATGCTGAGGGCGAATGCTGTTCTGCAAGAGCTAAGGGCGAATGCTGAGGGTGAATGTTGTTCTGCAAGAGCTGAGGGCGAATGCTGTTCTGCAAGAGTTGAGGGTGAATGTTGAGGGAGAATGTTGTTCTGCAAGAGCTGAGGGAGAATGCTGTTATACAAGAGATGAGGGTGAATGCTGAGGGTGAATGTAGGGCGAATGTTGTTCTGCAAGAGCTGAGGGAAAATGCTGAGGGCGAATGTTGTTCTGCAAGAGCTGAGGGTGAATGTTGTTCTGCAAGAGCTGAGGGTGAATGCTATTTAGCAAGAGCTGAGGGCGAATGCGCGCGTGATATCAGACGTTAATGTAGTTTTTAATAAAATCATTTTTATGTAGCGCGCATATAAGTGTCTTAGTTTTTAATAAAATCATTTTTATGTAACGTGCATATAAGTGTCATTATACCGACGGTGGCCAAAGCATCGTTATTGCGACGAATACCTCCAAACGTCGCAATTGCGACACTTATACTTTGTGTCGCACTTGCGACGTTTGGAGGCAGCTGTCGCAATAGCGATGCTTTGGGGCATAGTGTCGCAATTGCGACACTTTGTCTAAGTGTCGGTATTGCGACACTTTTCTCTAAATGTCGTTATAACGACGGGTTTGGGTGGGATTGAAAAAATTTGGGAAAATTTCCGACATTTGGTCAAAAGCGTCGGAAGCAAGTGTCGGAATTTCCCCCAAATGTACTAGTGACATTCTGTCCACGGAAAAAGTTTTACAAAAAGTGTTTGGGTTTGACATATTATATTTTCTTTCTAAGTGTTAGGATACAACGAGGTTCTGGTCATGGAACCTGATGGATTAAAATTACCTTCCTCATTATTAGCAAGAGCTCTTGGTACATGGATGTGCACCAACTCCTTGAGCATGCCACCATGCCCTCCCTTTTTTCCACATGAAAAAATAGGGAACTCGGGCTAAGAGTTATATCTTATCAGTTGGTGCAAGTGGTGATTTCTAGGAGGCACCATAATGTGGCATTGTTCAGATGCTTCGACACACATGATTCAGAGAAGGTGTTATGTGATCTCCACGATAAACCAGTTAGAGGTAGTTTTGCAGAAAACTCAGAGACACTTAAAGTCATGTGGTCCAGCCTCTATTGTTCCAAATTATTCAAATATGCTCACGCTTATGTCTAGAAATTTCGGGTCCGTCAAAGGTGTGCCGACAAGAATAAGATGTTAGCCGCCCCACTACATCCTAACGCAGTGGAAGAACCATTCCAATAGTGGGGCTTGGATATTATTGATGAAATTTTTTCACACTCAAAAAATCAACATCCCTACATTATCACCACTACAGATTAATTTATGCGGTGGATAGAATTAGTTCCGCTCAAATAGGTGAATTATCAGGAAGTCAGGACTCTTCTCCAACCGAACATCATTTCCAGGTGCGATGTTGCTAGACGACTTTTTTTGACAATGCAATATATTTCTCATTGCTATGAATTTATCATTTTGCATTGGAAAATGGAACAGTATTGAAATTTTATGCTAACTGCTACCATTGGGGGAATGGTCTCACTAAATCCATAAACAAGAACTTGATCCACATCATTAAGAAGGCCATATTCTAAGAGCAGAGGAACTGGCACTCTACTTTGGAAAATGCTTTATGGGCTGATTGAGTCACACATAATCCTTCCTTGAACACCTCCCCTTACTTCCCGGTATATGGAAACAAAGCCATCCTTTCTCCTAAAATCCACTTGCCCACTCCCCAAATTTCCTAAGTGTCCCAAGGAAATCCATGTTTGTTAGTGCAGTGTAGGATGGACACCCTTCATATGCTCCAAGAAGAAATATTGAAAGCCAAAGGAAAATTTTTACTCCATAAAAACCACATCAAGAGGTGGTTTGCCAAGAATTCTGCGGGGAATAACTGATTCAGTGTGGGTTACTTAGTCTTAAAATGGGATAAAGCCCACGAGGACAAAGGAAAACACACTAATTTTCAATACCTGTGGATTGGAACATTCATTGTACATGAGAATATTTTCTAACACACCTATCATCTCCAATCATGGTAGGAAGATTGACTCTCTCCCTGTCAATGGAAAGGATCTCAAACATTATTTTCAATGAAAATATAGGGCTATGATGTACACTATGTACATAGTCTGGTTTTGTTTTCTTGTTGTTTTCTTTGTTTCATATTTTTGTTTGTCTTGTGAATAAAGTGTTTTCCTCGTGTTGGTTTCTAAGATTGTGTGTGTGGTTGAAGACTAAGGATCCTTGTGACACTTCAACATTTGATTAGCCTTTGGTCTATCTTCCTTATATTGGTTATGTATTTTTGTCGATGAAGTTCCGTTGGAAAATACGATCTGTCTGTAAGGAGTGTCTTGGGCAAACCATGAACTCATGTCTATCCGTGAAACCTTGTGCCGATATTTTGTTCTTTTGTTTTGGTGTTTCACGGGAAAATCTAAACGAGAAAAAATAAATCATTGAAACCTATATACTTCTCTGAAGTAGCAACCTCTCTTACTCTTTGATACGTCAAGATCCCTCTTCCACCAAAAATAAATAAGTGCCAATGCATAGTCCTCTTAAAAAAAAAAGGGCAAAAGAAGAGAAAGGCTTCGTACGTAGAGAGGTAAAACAAAAAACTACGCCAGGGTACTATTCAGGTGCCCTAGAAGTGGAGAAATGTTTGTGTTCCTAAAGTGACTCTGATGGGGTACTGTCCAGGCCTGATGGCAGCAGAGCAACACCATAGATGAAAAATTACACTCTTAAAATATTAAACTCGCAAGCTTCATCACCCTCCCCCTGTTTGAAACTTTGTGATCAAGCTGAATCTTCATTGAGTTAAAACAAAGTGGCATGATGGGGACTTGGTACATTCATGGGGTAAGTGGGGAAACCAAAGAAATATGAACGATGAATCAATACTCCCTAAATAACCAAGGACCTGTATAAAAGAAGTTAACCGAAACAGAGAAAATGGAATCCTACCAGTGTGTTGCCAAGTGTTGTAGCTGATACAACCCCCTCTAAAATTTTATCCTATACCAAATTTTGGAGCCTTCCTTGGTATTTTTTATGGCTATCGTAAAATTTGAAGTTCATTTCATTGCATTTGTGTTGTGACACCTTTTGTGAGATAAGAAAAGTGTCTTTTTTTGGCATGTTGGTTGTCCCATCAAACATATGAGCTTGTCCCATTGGTTTCAAGAGGCGATCTTCACATAAATGAGTTTTTCTAACCTTGTAAGTATCCATCGTACTCATTTCCAAAGTTTTGAGCACCTTCACACAAGTGTCATCGCGGTTGTCATAAAGTCTATCATTGGTGTCACACTTGTCGTAACTAGTCATAAAGTTTTCATGTGGAGGATAATGATTTGTTTGTATGTCTCAGATGATATATTTTGTTTGATTCTTTAGGTATGCTAAGTGTGTGATCATAGTTGAATTCCATCATTGTTCAAATCAACCTCACTAGTCCCACGCTTAGTCATTTTCTGAAAAACTTCTCAACCGAGCAAGTTAGCTTCTTTGTGCCTCCCCTAAGCTACACACTACGCAATATTAGTCCTGTACCTATGACCTTACTTCTTGGCACTACATATATTGTGTGACCAAGACCCAACCTTGGCCTCTGGAATTGCACAATTAAGGCCTCCATCCCGACTTGAACTACACATTTCGAAACTTCAATACAAAATATCATCCTCTGAGCCTTAATATTGTGCACTGTGTAGCCACCCATGCCATCTTGACCTCCTGAACTACGTAGTTGGATTTCCTAGCTCTCATCCTTGTTTCTTGTCCCCACTGACTCCAGAAACTGTGCAGTCCTTTCCCTTAACCCAACCTAAACTGGACACTACGCATTCTCAAGGCTCAAGGATGCCCCCTGCTTGCTTGAACTACGTAGCTACCTAGTCAATAAGCCTCCTTTGCTAGACTATCACCTATCCATGCTTAGTTCATGGATCAAAATGCATCATCTTAGGCTAGGGGTTTTCAGATTGATGTCGTCCCGTCATGAGTGAATTAGAGGAACATGTACTATATCAAGTCATGTTGAGATGATAAAGGAGGAGAAGGAGGAGTCAATCATGCTCAAAGAAACTCGCACAACTGAACTTACAAGATGATTGATCAAGAGAAAGAAAAAGGACACTAGTTTGTGACCACTATCCAAGAATTGAGATCATTGAAGACTCCCTATCACTAAGGAATGTGTAGGAGTAAAGGAAAGGTCTTTCATGAAGACACTTAAATCTCAGCAGCAAAAATGGCTCGACATTTCCATGTCATCAAGCAGTCCATTTCAGCAGTGTCATGTCATGAATGGTCATGTTGCTGTTAGTCATCAGTATTTTTCACTATTTTTAGATGACTATAGGATGGTTCTAGCTTTTTGAAAACAAAATTCCTTGAATATTGTGAGTTTCATAAATCTCACTGCATTCATTATCCTTATAAATTTTTTTTTCACTATTTATCAAGTCTGCCATCTCAAAGTCACCCTATCACTCCAACAAACTCAGTATAGTCTTATATCTCTCATTCTCATCCTTCTTGCCTTCATAAAACCTCTTTCCCATGTTCCCCAGGTCCCTCAAGAATTGATAGTCTCAAAACTATCTCTGTAGGCTCTTTAGATAAATTAAGTACATTGGATTTTGGATCTTCAATACAACACTTTTGACCATACTCTGTTTTCACTTGAAGATCTTCAAGTCAAATTTCAGTCAAAATCAAGTCAAAGAAACTCCCACTAGGTCATTAGTGTTTTTTACATGTTTTAAGATCATCATTGGATGTTTTAGGTACTGTTTTTCCTTTGCTAGAATCTGGCTCAGATGTAATATAATGTCAAGACATGGTTATTCAAGAAGGACCTAAAATTTTCCAAAGAGGTTTGTCTTATCAGTTCAGAACCTGCAAGTGAGGAAAATGAAAAGAGTTTAGCACTTCTGCAGGAGTGTTGAAGGACTTTTCAGTAGAAATTCCTGATGAGGTGGACTATCTATCCCTGAATGAAAATTGCTTACAACAAAGGAAAGAGGAAACACTTAGTCTTGAATATGATTAGGGTTTATACACTTGATGGTCCATTTGGGTGCCAAAACAATGATCACTTGCAGAAAATGACATGCAGGGAGCACATAAGGCCAAACATGAAGAAATTCTATCAGATACTCTTGATGAAATATGGAAAAGGTGAGGTGAACTAGAAAAAAATGAATGAACTTGAAAGGGCTATAGAGAATTTAGAATACAACACTGATGATTGCTGTAAAGACTCCAGACACCTAGGGTTTTGGGAAAGTGGCCAAATAAGGTGAAAAGCATGAGTTGAGCTCCATGGTGGAAACAAGAGAAGTTTTTGAAGATGCCACTATGTGATCAGATCCAAAACTTTTCAAAGTGAACCTGACATGCCTAAATGAACAAAAGAAAATCCACCTTGTTGTTTTCAGTTACTTGTAAAGCACAAGTGTTAAATGACATCAGTAAGAAAAGGAAAAAGGCTTTTAAAATTTAGAAAGTGGGTTTTCAAAATATTAAATCAAAATTTCATTTTCCTATAAAGCCCATTGAACATGTCAAAAGCCTCATTGTTATCTTTCAAAATCATTAAGCATGCTTAGCAAGGAGAAATTTGTGAGTTTTCAAGCAAATTTGGGCAAATTATCTCGGTGCTGCATGCCTGGGATTAGGCATTGCACCCTTGACATTTTTTCCCCGTTGATTTTATAAAGGCATTGTGCACCTGGTAGAGCACTGCACTTTTTCGTGACAGGACCTAGTATCATTTGCAAAGTTGGTGCACGCTCAGCCTTGGCGCTGCGCCCTTAGCACTGGCACTGCACCCTTGGCAGAAAGGGTTTCTAAACTCTCCAAACACTCGAATCACTCCAAGTTTCTTCCAAGCTCTTGCGAAAGATCCTCCAAGAAAATCTTAAGGGTAGGTACTTTACATACACCTATCTTCAAGCAATTTTGGTGTTTTCTTAATTAAATGAAATCAAACCCTAAGAGAAACCCTAAAAATCAAACTTGAAATCACTGCCTATATTCTTATTTCATCTCCCTAGACAGAGTAACAGTCATAACAAGGGACATTACACTGTTGGAGGGTTTTCATTCATCTAAGCTTGCCCCTACATCCATTCCCTTCATACACTCAATCCCTTCACCTGCAAAGTTTCATTTTCATTACTCTCCCTCCATCTCATTGCACATCAGCCCGAGGGTTTAAAAACATAGTTTTCAAAATTTCAGAGGGAGAGGACAGTGGCAGTGGTGGTGAAGCCCAAATTCCAAGGAGGCATGATCACAAAGGAGGCAAGATAAACAAATTTGAACCCCTCAATACAAGAGAGCTCATGGCATCTCCTCTTACTATTTACTGCTTCAAACACATGGGCTGCTTTGATTTTTGTGAGAAGGTGCAGCAAGTACAAAACCACCCTGAGCTTACAAGACTTTTCATTATCAATTTGCATGACAAACAAGTAAATATTACTGGAGTGACATTTGAGTTGTCTACTGATGCTATTGTTGCAGCTACTGGGATACCAAGTGTGGGTGAGAAATGGTTTAAGCAGGAAAACCTAGAAATGAGTTACTTTGAGCCATATCTAAAACCTAGGTATAAAGATCACCAAAAGTCAATATTTCCTTTTTTCACATCTGCTTGAAATATATGCACCCATGATGAGGGTCATAATGAAGTATTTCACATGTGAGGGAATATTCTCCCACCTCTACTCATACCACATCAGGCTTCTTATGCATTTTACTAGAGTGAGGATGCTGCATATACCATATTACCTCTTCCAGAGGATTGAAAAAATGGCCTACATAGTACAAAAGAGAAATTAACCTCAGCAAATGCAGAGCCTATTCCATCACTCACTTATTAAAATGGTGGTTATGCACCAACTACAACAGAAAGGCATTCCATGGGAGAGCTTCATTTCCAATGAGGTTTGTATAGCTCCACAAGGCCATCATCAGAAATACATTCCTTCATCTTCTAACCCTCCCATCCCTACTTCTCCATCACTTCCTTATGTTCCTACATCTCCACTCACTCACAGTCGTTCACCCCATGTGACCCTTCCACATCACCATCCACTCACATTCCTTCACCTCAAGATGATCCTCTTTCATCACCTTCCCACAACCCTTCACCCTCATCTCATGATACCAAAACATCTAGCAGTGAGGCGGATGGCAGTGAGGCAGATGGTAGTGAGGCAGATAGCAGTGAGACAGATGACATTGATATGGTTGACATAGAGCCTTTTCCTTCGACCTATTAGCCACCCATAAATTTTGATATACCAAATGGTGGCTAAGTTTGTTTTTGAGCCTTCAAGGAATGAATTTCCTCTGAAAACACATCATCCTTGAAGCCCCCTTGTGCCTTTTTCCTTTGATAAATCCTCACTGATGTTTCTAGTTAAAAAGCCTCCCTGTTGTAAAGAAGATTGCCCAAAAGGCCTCCTTTTCCCTCTCATTTCATCCCCTCTAAGCCTCTGTTGTCATCACTCTTCCTCCCATTTTAAATTCCCCACTTACCCTTTAAATCATCCCATATCCCCTTTTAAGCCTTTTAAATTACCTTGGTTTGCCTTAAAACCCCTTATTACCTTTACCGAATGCGTACTTTGGCCTTAAAATGCATTAAAAATAGGCCAAAAACCCACTTTCCACTTTATGACAGGCTAATCCCCTCTCGGCCTAGCCCCTTACCACTTCCCCACATGACCCTTGCACTAGCCCATAAGGCGCTTATTGCATCGGAGGATTGGAGCGGAATGCCTTTTTTCCTTTGTAAATGAAACCCCCGATGCGATAGTGTATTTGTTGTGTTGAACCCTCGCCGCGATCTGAGCCATCGATCTCTTGAGATCCTACGGCCCAACATTAATCGTAGTGCGCCCATTGCTTCTCCCCTTTCCTCCCTCTGATTTCTTACCGACTGTTGATCTAACACCCTGATCCGACGGCTATCATGCAATCGGAGCATCGCCAATCGCAAGTTTTAAACGTGCCATCCTTCGCACTCCCGATTGCCGATTTCCGATTGCCGATCCCCGATTACATCCCCGCCATTCATTCCCCTAGATTTGACGGCTCTCATTTCCCTCGCTCTGCTTCTATACCTCCATCTCACCCCTGCCGATTTAATATCCGCCGTTGATCCCTTTCGTGATCCAACGGTTGGCGCTGAATCGCTCCATCGCCAATAGGAAATTCTTAAAGCCGTCATCCCACTGCCTCCCCCGATTGCAATCCGCCGATCTGATCGCAACCATTAATTTCTTTTGATCTAACAATCCGCATCAAATCACCCTCTACCTTTGCCGGGTCCCACATCATTGGCCCCGCTTCCTTGCGCTTTCTTCCATTTTCTTTCATCCACTTTTTTTCTCATCAAATTTTCACCATTACGCCACCATTCCACAAGCCTCCACAGCAGTATCCCACCCACTCCCCTGGATTTCATAATGAATTTATGGCATTGTGCAGGGATTACAGAGCGGTCATTTCACTCTGTCTCTACAATCATAGCCATTGTGATTCGGAATACAGAGAGGCCATCACAACAGCGGCCATCGAAATAGCAGAGACAGATTAGAGAGAACTGGGCCTGTTAATTGCATATTTAGCACCTAATACCGTGTTCAAAGGTAGAAGGTGCAGTTTGAAGACTAAGCATACTAACAAAGTTACATTAGTGCATTCATATCAACATAACACTTTTCTTCAGAAATAATGCCTTTCAACGTTCTCTGTGCCTCCTCGAGCCCTTAAAAGTTAATGCGCTGACAGGAGCTTCTTAAAGACTGTCAGGACCATAGTTATGAGGTATGGGAAGACCTGCAGACCTTTCTATCCATGTCTCTTATTTCAGAAGGCTACCACAAAGTACCATCAGTCGGATTTCTTCAGAAGAACATACTTGAATTTATTAACAAGACTTCTGGACCATACTGAAAAGTACACACAGTTAATGAAGAGCCATTTTGCGGAATGGAGCATTAGAAATACCTCCTCCTATCACTAATGATCATTAAAACTTTCCTCACCTACGTTTCTCATTTTCTCTATAAAGACTCTTCGAAGTCTCATTGTAAAGGGTTGGAATTTGTGATTTCTAAAGTAATACATATTGCTGCTTTGAAGAAGCCTTGGTGTTCTCAAAGAGTGTGAAGATCTGTGTTTTTCTATTGATGAAGGAGGCTGGAACATTGGATCCCTGAGCCTGGTTTGGTGAAGTTCTTCTTATAGTCAATGTTATTTCCCGTGTTTCCACTTTGTTCCATCATGCTTTTCCTACAGTAGGATAAAAAGTTTAGAAGCACCTCTGACCTGTTTATCCTTCACTGTTTATATGTTTTCTGCTACTGAATGTGACAGGGTAGTCTAATAGCTCTCTTTATATTCAGTTTGTTTTACTTCAGAAATGGTTAATGCGGTTGTGTCAAAGACTGTTTAGGCATTCCCTCTTTATTTACCACTAAATATCGTATCTGGAGTCTACCTTTGGTTATTAATGCTGGCAGTTTGACAGTGAGGTTTTGTCTCAATCATACCCTCTGTTCCTTATTGTTATCATTGTGTTGAAGGCCCCTATAATCGTAGTCCTAGATGTCTAAGGTGTTCCCTCTTCTTGGACTGCAATTGTATGTATTTGTTGGTTAAGCTCTCAAATGTGAATTTGTAGGAGTAAATAGGACGTTCCCCGAATCCTATAACCCATTTTTAAGGTTTAGTCTACAGTTCTCTTTTCTTTGAGTGTTTTTATTGGTTGAGTCCTAAGCAGTGAGCTTACTGGAGTAAATAGGGCGTTCCCCGAATCCTTTAGGTCATTGTGGGGGTTTAGTTGGTTGTTCACTCTTAGTCCTTAATGTTCATCCCATTTCACCTAAATTATTCAACAGATCCTTGACCAAGTTAGATTTTCCCTTTGGTTTCCCTTCCTTCTCAGCCAGAACTATTTAGACTCTTCACATGACTCCATTGCCCAATGGATTGTAGATTCTGATGCTCTATCTATACCACTTGAAACATATTTTTCCAACCAAACAAAAACAAACAACTTTTAACCTCATAACTAGCCTAAAATAAATTTCTGAGCCTTTAAAGACACATCTTTATAAACATATTGAGAGATTCCTCTCTGAGACTAGGAGGGCTAGATCCTAGAGCTCTAAAGTTTGGTTTGTATGTTGCCTTGTCTTTTGGTAAGAAAATATATCAAAACACAAGACTCCAACATGACCTATCAAAGAGGTCATATGCAGGTGATTTCTCGACATATCGTGGAAGGGGCCTTGCCTTCATCATCAACAAAAAAACTTGATAAAGGTAAGGAAAAGGTGGCAGAGCAAGACATTGATGAAAAAGAGGATGATCATGAAACTGAACAAGAGTTTCAATTGATTGACCTTGAGAGTGAAGATGAGGATAGGATCACAAACATGTTGATCAAAAGGAAGGATGCCCAGATTAGGGAGCTAGAAGCCAATCTTGGCAAGGAAAATAATGTGATCAACTTCCTTGAGGTAGAAAACAAGCAGTTGGAGACAGAGAAAGAAATCAGTGAGATCAGAGCTATCAGAGCTCAGAAAGAATATGGAAAGGCCAAGGCATTGTTAGATGAAACCTTGGGAACTCTTGATGACAATGAATACGAGGAAGAAAAACTTCCTAGGAAGAGGCTAAGGACAATTGGGTTGAAGAAGGCCTTAGCCAAAGAAAGAGAGCAAGAGACAAAATTAGTAGAGCAGCTCACTCCAAGTGAGCTGCTTGCCATGGAAATCAGCTATGACAGAGAATATTGGCTAGAGAGAGCCAATGTACATCTAGAGGGTTAGCTTGAAAATTCAAAAAGAGACATTGACCTACAGAATAAAATGGAAAAGCATTATGCCATGAGGGAAAAAATTACAAGGGCCAAGCTCAAAAGAGCCCTTGCAAAGATTCAAGCACAAAATGAGGCAAAGGAGAAGGATAAAATTGAAATCCTTGCTGATGTATCCCTCCAAGCCTCCCAAACATGATCAACAAGACAAATTCCATTTTGGGCATCTTTTTGCAAATTTTGAGTTTTTGATAGTTTGGCCAGCAGAAAAAAGGGCCAAACGTGCAGCGCCAGTGGCGCTGCACTATTTTCTGGGGCACTAAAATAAGGAAAACTCAGCATTTCCATGTTCCTCATGCCCAGGACATCACCCTCGGAAATGTTTAGGTCATTTGGAGTAGAATTGGTCCCTGAAAAGGGCCAAAAACGACCTAAAAAACACCTTTCTGCCCTCTTTTCAGCACTGGTGCTGTGCCCTTAGAAGTCTCGAGAGAATGGATTTTTTGCTAGGAAAATGAGCATCAATCTGGAAACTAAAGGCAGATTTGGAAACTATACATGACATTCTTTCTAATGAGCTATCATGGAGCTCATTTGGACACCGGGAAGGCCTTTAAAACTCAGCTGCAAAAAGGGAACTTTTTCCAGTCTTGGCACTGCGCCCTTGGCCTGGCGCCACGCCCTTGTACCTTGGAGTTGCGCCCTTGCTAGGAGTTAATGCTAAATATATTTTGAGGCCTTAAAGTCAACTTTTTTTCCAAAATTAGCTCAGGTAGTTACGTTAGAAGTTATTTTTTCATTAATGAGTTTTAGATATTTTTTCCTTGGGCCTTGCATGGTCTCTAAGGTAAAAAAAAAATTACTATGTAATTAATGACATTTTGGAACCCTAGCTAGGGTTTTAATCCTCATTTTCAAGTTAAATACTGCATGGAGGCTTCATAATTTTTGTTGGTTGGTTGTTGAGCTGAGCATAGACTCTGAGTTGTAATGAAGTTTGGCTTTGGAGCCTTGTAAATCTCTTGGACTGAATATCAATGGAACCAACACATTCCTAGGATTAATGAACTCTGTTAGATGGTGATGTTATTCCACTCATGTAATTTTTTTTCCTTTTTTTTACATTATGTTAATTTCTTCTCAAATAATAGAACATAAATTTTAGGTTGAGATATGTTGCTTTGGCACCTCAACTCTGTTTTTCATTATTATCTCTATGTTTTCCTCTGAAAGTAATAATTAGAGAATTCTTAACTGCTCTCTAGGAATACTTGTTTGTTATTTTGAAGTTTGTTTAGTGAAGTCTAGTTGAAGAATTCTTAACTGCTTTTCAATTTTACCAAGCTATTGTCTTGAAGGCTTTCCTTGTTTGAAGTATAGTTAAAGGATTCTTGATTTCCCTTTAAACCTACTAAATTCATAACTTACTGTCATCATATACTCATTTTATCTAAAAGATCAATTTGGCTTTGTTAGCTTGCCCTATGAAACAACCTTGATTTATTGTTGTACTCTTCAAGCCTTTCACAGACCCCATAGCCCAATGGTTTTAATTTCTCTTACTCTATCTATTTTAGTTAACAATCAACCCAACCAAACAAAACAAAAAAACAAACCCTATTGTTAGTCATCAATATTTTTCACTTGTTGGCAATGACTAGTTGTAACAGCCAAGTTTCCTAGCAGCTGATCTAAAAAATTGTCAAATTTTCCCCATAAACATTTTTTTCCCTCCTACTTTTTTAATCCACCCATGACGAGATGAAACCTCATTATCAAGCCCTATCTAGCCTTAGCCATACTATCTTGTCCATCAGCCCCAAAGAAAACAGTCCAAATCTGTCCAAAAAGTCTCCCCTAAGTTAGGTAGTGGCGCTTTAGGCATTTCTCCCTTGGAAAACTATCCTAAAAGCTAAAGAACCTCTATCTACTAACAGACCATTCGCAACAGACCTTCCTATTCTACAAATAAATTTGGTTATACCCTTAAGTCGCGCCACTAATAAACCCTCAAGTCTCAGCAATACATGTACCATAGGTCAAACTGATTTTAGGTGGTTTTACAGTGTTTTAATGGATCTTTCAAGAACAGAAGTATACCAGCATTCCTTAGAAGACAGTATTTGGTTCCACATGAGAAGACAACTGCTTATCATGTGATTTTGAGCCTGGGATGCAGCTACAGGGCAGAGAGTTGTTTCATTAAGCTCCTGCTATCACAGTCACAACATGAAAAGGCAGTGAAAGGAAAAATAACACTGTTAAAAGCTGATGAAATGGAATCACTGAGGAAAAACCTCCTTCATCTATAAGCAGAGGATTTGAGGACAGAAAAACCTCCTTCATTTATAATTAGAGTGTTGAGGACTGAGAGCGCCTCATTCATCTATAAGCAGAGGGCCAAGGATAAAATTTGATTTTAAGAATAGCACTAATTGTAAGACAATTTCTTGAGTACAGTGAGACAGCAACTGAGGGTCTCTACATAAAAATGATGTTAAAGGCAGAGGCAAAGCAGTGGTTTTTAAAAAAAAATTGTTACATGAGTTTCATTGTTATTGAATTAATATGTGAAGCTAATGGGTTGATTATCAGTGAAGAAATATTGTTAAGCATATGGACAAAGGAGTCAAAAAATCTTGGTCTCAAACTGACTTCTGCCACCAAGTATAAAGGAAACCACTATCATTATGATCATCAAAAATTCTTCATTGGGTTGAAACAGAGGTGGAAAGGAGACCAGGAATTTGTCAAAGAAGGCCTCCTTCATAAGCAAAGTAAAGGGGCTCACCATTGTTTGAGGATGAAAAGCGATTATGGCATATGGCAAAGATTCCAAAGGGACTACTCTCAAAAAGGGGTGAAATGAATGAAAACCCATGTTTCTTGCAGACCTCCTCCACAGAAGAACAAAGGGGTAGCTTTCCTTTGTTCACTTTTCAAATCTAGTACATCATCCCCTATTTTATCTCCTTAAAGCTGAAAACTGGATCATTTTGTTAATCTAAGGATAGTTAGTGGCTTTGGTGATGGAGACCTTTTGTAAACAGGATTTTCACTTACAGTTTCAAATAAATTTTTACCCACAGTCAAAAGAGAAGCTCAAACAGCACCTGCCAACTCAATTAGTTTCACAATGGGCATGACCACCTCCAAAGCATCAGGAGCAGACACTGTCAGTTTAAGTTTCAAAAGGGTGAAGCTACCTACTTCAAAGTGTCAAAGAAAACCTCACATAACACAATGTGTCTTTCCATAGGTATCCTTTTTTCAATGAGAAAAACACTAAGTGATGTTGATATTCAAAAGATGTTTCTCTTTCATTCATAAAGGCCTTTTTTTCAAACTTGTCAAAGTGACAGCAAATGAACCACACAAAGACAAGAGGTGGTGAAGGATATGGAATTTGCAGCTAAGTTTTTCCCTTGTAAAAAAGGGCATTATCATTCAAAAGGCACACCTACAGTCATTCACTTGGCTTAGCACTGAATTCCTTTCTACAGTACAGATATCAAAAGGAAACAATATCTCATTCCTTAGTGAGAAAAAATGAAAAGATTTTGGCCCTTGAATGATTTTCTTATA